>PVHP010001199.1:0-112122 GCA_004024765.1 Zapus hudsonius | reverse complement strand
CTGTCTCAGTGGCCTATCCTGTGTTGATTGAATGACTGTGGTTATAGGTCCCTTGTTCATCATTCATTGTCTGCTGAGTTCCCTATGGATCCTCCCTGATATGACTGTGGTGGCTCCTCTCTTGTCAGGATCTCATCCATCGGCCTACGGTTGGTTGGTAAGGTTAGATGGGCCACAGCTCTCTCGTTGTATCCTGAAAGACACAAACACATTTGGCTTATCCTGAGTTGGGAAGTGAGTACATTCTGGCAGTTTCCATGACTAACAAGTTGCACTGTTTATTGGGTCCAATCCGTGGTTGTCGTTTTCCACGGCTCTTTAAGCTTTCCACGTTCCTACTGTCTTTCCCCAGGTCTCCTGTCTCTGGGTCGTGGAATTCACACAAGGTTGCTTCGAAAGTTCCCATCATGGAGACATTTGGGAGTTACAGAAGTCCAAACTGACAGATTGTTTTCAAAATGTGTTTTTAGGAGGCATAATATGCATAAGAATATGGATGATTCCATGCCTGCAGTGATGTTTTCTTTCTTATTTGACCTTTCATACTTGCTAAGTTTGTCTCTTTCACGCATGTTTCCTCCACACCATAGAGCTCATACACTCCTACCCTCAAGGCTGGATGCAGAGATAGTGTTGGTGGTCCTGGAAGGTTGTGCCCATCCTGAGCAGAGAACCAGAGGGCCACAGCTGTGACTCTTTGAGCATCTCAGGAATGCAATCCCTGTCCTGATGAAGGCAGGCTTGGGGAACTTCTAAATCCTGTTTCCTGCCTCACTGCCCAGGGCATCAGAGTGTCCCAAGACTATGGCTTTGAGTGTCCCCTGATAGGACTTCTGTGGAGACCTTTTACCTTTCTCTGGCCATAACTCACCCTGCCTTTCTCCTGAACTCTAGTGCAGATCCCATGAAGCCTGTAGGGGTGTGTTGGGTGATAGAGTGTCCATGAGCATTGCTGACACCCAGGAGCCTCGCAATGTGCTTTGATTTGGAAGTTGAGTCTCTCTAGGTGTGTTGAGTTAGGATAAGGTCATACCAGATCAGAGAGAGCTCAAATACAATGACGAGTGTACTTATAAGAAGGGGGATGGGCCAGAGATTCACAGGGAGGAAGGCCCTGTGAGGATAGGAGCAATGATGGAGGGATGCAGACAGAAGCTTCAAGATGCACGGAAGAACTCTCCTCTGGAGCTTCTGGAGGGAGCATGGCCTTGTTAGGCCTTGGCTTTGAACTTTTGTCCTCTAGAACTATAGAAAGGCCTACTTTGGTTTAGGCATGTCCAGCCTGGAACATAAGTGACCAAGTATAACTAGGAATTCAGCCCAACATAAAATTGTAAACTTGCTCAACACATTCTAAGATATTTTAATAATTTTTAGACTGTTCTGTGGCGCTCAACAGCGAACTTTCTAGATGACATTATGTTGCAATGTCAAAAGGTTACACATGCCTATAAGCAGGCAGACATAGTTCTTCTTGGCAGCCCTAGGCAGCCGATGAATAACAGCTTGATGTTCTGTGTGTTGGCAGCAGACTGAGAGGCTAGGTTTAGGACAGCACCCAACACTGAGTGAAATCATCCCAAGCCTTCCCCAACTCTACCCCAGGCCTGTTCATCCCTGTGACCTCACCCACAGCCCTCCCCCAGGCCAACAACTGCTCACCAGGGAGGTGAGTTCTTCAGGGCCAGATAGGGTCTGCCTAGAGAAAGTGTTCACAAGGATAGGCCATAGCCCTCCATCCTCACTTATGAAGTACAGAACACAGCTCTGATGGCAAATGGCTACCCCTGCCTTCCCTCCACCTCCCCAAACACGTTTACAGCTTTCTGCTTTCAGTCTTCTTGTTGTCCACTAGAAAATGTCCAGGTTCAGAAAGCAAGCCTGCTCTATCTTGACTTCTTCTTTTGCCTGTGTTTGTGTGTGTGGTGGGCATGTATATGTGTGCATATACATGTGTGCACAGATATGTCTAGCTGTGTCTGTGGGTGCATACGTGTATACAGAGGCCAGAGGTTAATGCTGGTTGTCTTCCTCATTCACTCCTCACCTTATCTACCGAGGCAGGGCCTGTCACTTGAACCCAGAACTATCTGATTCAGTGAGACAAGCTAGCCAGCTTGCCCTGGGGATCCCCTGTCTCCACGTCCTGAGCTGTCATGCCTGCCCAGAATTTACATAGGCACCAGGGATCTGAGCTCAGGCCCTCAGGAATGCCTGGCAAGCATGTTACCCAGTCCCCAGCCCTCAGTTGCTCTTGACATTCCCTTTGTGTGAGTTACCTTGTCTGCTACCTGTCTGATTTCACAGTTGTAAAAGGAGGATTGAAAATGGCAGCACTGGCTTCACAGAGCTGTTGGAATGAAATCCACAAGCACCTGAAATGCTCAGAAGAACACTTGGCATATTATAACTGCTCAATAAAAGTTAGGTTAATTCCAGAAAATTCTAAGGATCATTCTGTTGCCTACCCCCAAGACCTGGGAGGCTCTGTGGATTCTGATCATGCTTCAGATGCACTTGACTGACTGAGCTGTCTCTACAGCTAGCTTGTTCTCAAGCCACCAGGTCCCCTGAACTTCTCCCAGTGGATCATGCTAAGGGGTGGTCTGAAAGGTGGTCCTCTCCATCTTGACAAGGCTATGTCACACTTGCTGGCAGCTCAGACAAAACTTCTAATGGTGCTGGATGAATGTTTGGTAACCCTGACAAGAAACACCCTCAATGCAAGCAGCCTTATGAGCTTATGAGGCATGACTTGGTTTCCTGGTCTGCCCCACCCCCAGCACTTCCTCCCACGTCAGTGAAGGTGTGTTTGTCTCCCACCAGGTACAGGACTCATTGATTCTATGTGGAATGAGCAGGTCCTGGTGGCAAGATAGACAGGCACCCAGATTCAAGGGCTGGCCAGAGAAGAAGTCAACTGGAGGTCCATGTTCTCACACATCTGTATGTTCTGTTCCCAAGACAGCATGTATGCTTAGCCCATTCCCTAAGGGTAGAGTCATATGGTCGTGCTCTCAGAGAGAGTCAGCTGCTTTTTTTCTGTTAACAAAAGAGACCACCGGTGGAGGGCTTGGATTCTCCACTCTTGCAGTCAGAGCTTCAAGAACTCACGCACTCCCCCTTGCAGAGTGGCTTGTTCTCAGCTGCTGAATTCAGAAGGAGGGAAGCTAGCTGGCCCCACTCTGCAAGGCTCACCAGCTCCAGGTACAGCGTCCAGTGGGAAACTTTTCAGAGAGCACCTGTGCATGTGGAGGGCAGTCCTTGCTGGCCAGCTCCCAGAGGTGCCACCTGGGTGGTCATATTGATGACTACAGGCTGTGCAGGAGACCTTGTAGCTCATGAATAAGCTAGCAGTAGAGACAGCTCAGTCTTTGCAAGAATGGAAACCTGAATTCAGTTCTCAGAACCCAACTATGAGATGCTGTGCTTGTAATCCCAGTGCTGGTGGGCGACGACAGGTGGATCTCTGGTCCTTGCTGGCCACACAGACTAGCCGCCTTGGTGAGCTTCAGACCAATGAGATGGTGCCTTGAAAAAAGTGTCAATGGCTCCTGAGAGTAATGACACCTGAAAATTGTCCTCTCTTTCCATATCCATGCTTGGAAATGAGTGTGCATAGTTACTCACATGAGCACACACACACACACACACACACACATACCTGTGCACATAAAAAATCAGCATGGCTTTTTTATGTGCACAGGTATCATGGACTGCGAATTTAGCAAAGACAGACAAACAACATGAGTTTTAGTTAAGCCCATTGGTATAACATCCATAGTCAGGAGAATTACTAAACCTCCCTGATCCTTGCCTTCTTTATCTAGTAAACTGAGGACAAAAATTCCTGCCTTCCCGTGGTTGGGAAGAGGCGGCGTGTACAAGTTCGCATGCGCAGGAAAGCAATCAAGACAGTGTGTGCTCCCCTCCCCCACCTGAGAAGCTCAGTATTGGTTCAAACACTTCACCAGAACTACTCATCGCATCACTTGGGCGATGTGACTTCTGAAACTCCATTTCATCACCTCTGGTTTCCTTCCTAAGAGATAGTTTCATCTGACAGTTAGCAAGGTGGAGTCTGAACCCTCCCTTCCAGTGGGGGAGGAATCTAAGGGAAAAGAGGAAGCAGTGAAGCCTTGAGCTCAAGAACACCCTGAGGAGTGTTCTCTCTGAGGAGCTCTGTCTCCCTGAGGTGGGCAGTTACCCATGCCCTCCTACCTCAGAGACATGACCCCAGGAGCAGAGATAGAAACAGTACTAACTTATTTGATGTAATTGCATGGGCGTTAATACAATGTCCACTACACAGTGATGGGTCCAAAATGGTGACAATATCAGATGGGTCACATCTCTGTTCCAACATGTCCTGAAATGACTCATCTTACTCTAAGTATAGACTTTGAAAAGTCTAGTACAAAAGGGCATGAATCCTTCTGCTGCATCTTCTGGAGACCCTGTTTGAAATCTTGAACAAGAACCTCTATGGAAAACTGCTTTTTCAATGATCCTAGGGCCCTCAGTGTGCCCACAGCAATGACGGGGCAGGGGCGGGGGTGCTGGTCCTGCACTACTGGCCTGCTCATGTCTGCCAGTCGACAGTCCACTGAACAGTGAGGAATGTACTGCAGACTCATCAGGACAGGCATCTTCTTGAGATGCTGCTTGGGGCTTCAGAAATCACGTAAGCCAAGTTACCTCTGAACTCAGACCAGAGAGCCTCATCCTCAGCCAGGCAGAGCCTGAATGTGTGTGTGTGTGTGTGTGTGTGTGTGTGTGTGTGTGTGTGTGTGTCCCGGGCACTTGGAATTTCGCAGCAGGATCCTGCATGTTTTTGTTATGTTGGGCTCCCTGGGGTTGAGCTGGGTTTGGGGAAACATCATTCTCTTTTACAGGCCCTTTGTTGGAGTGTCAGGCACATTAATAATATCCACAGTGTCTTAAATGTGTCAGGCATTTCCACTGCTTTATTCTTCACTTCGTGGGCTCGCCTCCTCCCTGTAGAGCTCCTGAAAGCAAGTCTGTCTTTTCAATGTCATTCCAATAGTCGAGGAAGCCTTCTCCAAGCCGAAGCTTACTTCATGTGAAAACCACCCTAGCAGCCCTTGGAATGTCATCCTCAGACAGCCTCTTCAAAGACAGCAAAGTGACAGTCAGCAAATCTGGGTTATTTTTCACTCTATGCCGTCACTACGCTGTGGCTACTGTACCTGAACTTGGAAACCACTGCTCCCTTTTATGTGAAGGAACACTTATGATTCATCTGAACACTAGGGTATTCCTCCCGGAGCTGAAGCCACTGCATACGCTCCATTCCTTTCTCCACAGTGACTTAGCCAAGGTGGCTTCCTGAGCCCTGTTAGATCTTGAGGGTCAACAGGAACCATCTCAAGTACTTCAGCTGGAGCTGCACAGGAAGATCTTGGTACAGGATTTGGATGCAGTGAAAAGGGGAGGAGCCAAGCATCCTGGGGGTGAGGTAGATGCATTCTAACCATACCCTACTACACATTAACTGAGACTTACCTGTAACATAGAGGGATGCCCCAAGGACCAGGAAGGGTCACTGCCACCCAATAACCAAATCAAACCCATAGGTACCTGAGGCCCCTGTTGTAGTCAGCTGCACATTCTTGGGACCAACATCCAAACAGACATGGTTTATGAGATGAACAGGTTTATTTCAGCTTATGAATCCAGGGGAAGTTTCCTCAATGGTGAAAGAAACTGCCTCCCTTTCATAGATCCAAGCAGAGAGAAACCACCACACGGCCAGAAAACACCAAAAGCAAACAAGCACAAACTGCCAGAGCTTAACCAGATCTCTCTATCCCGTTGGGTTCAAGTCAGATCTGCCCCCAGTGCCCCCCTCCATCAGGAATCTGCCTGCTAGGGGCTAAAGTTTCAAACTCAAGATTAACAAAACACTCAAGTCTGTGAGGACTTACATTTACACCGTCACATCGAAACTGCCACAATTCCTAAAAGGATCTAAGTTTGCCAATGGCTCTTGGCATTCAGATCTGGACCGTTTTGCAGTCCATCACCCCATCTCCTAGAGGGTAACCCTGAATGCTTAGCGAATCCTGGCGACTACTGCCTTGTCCCACCTCATGGCTCTGTCATCTTCTGACCACTCATGACTCCCCAGGGATGGAAAAAGTCAAGGGGAGACACTGAAAGCATCAGCACCTGATTTTTTAAAATTATTTTTTAAAGGTTATACTATTATGCTCTTCCTCTCCTGCCCCCATTCCACTGGGGACCCTCCTCAGCAGGGTTATTGTTATTTACTCTGGGGTCCTGAAAGCCTCAGTCTCTAGGGGTGGGGATTGTGCCTCAGGTTAATTTTAACACAAGTATTATTCCCACCTACTTTTACAGACTAAGCTGGAAGATGGTAACTGCAGTTCCCACCTGATTGCTGGGATGAAACACAAGACCCAAAGCAGCCAATGGGAGAAAAGTATTGATTTTGGCTTACATTCTTGAGGGGGAGGTTCCATGATGGCAGGGAAAAGATGGCATGAGGGCTGGAGAGATGACTCGGTTAGAGCACTTGCCTGCAATAATAATAACCCAAGTTCATTTCCCCAGTACCCACATAAAGCCACATACAAAGAAGAGGCACATACATCTGGAGTTTATTTGCAGAAGCTGGGGGCCCTGATGCGCATTGCGCATGCGCTCTCTCTCTCTCTCTCTCTCTCTCTCTCTCTCTCTCTCTCTCTCTCTCTCTCCTTGCAATTAAACAGAATTTAAAAAAGATGGCATGAACAGAGGCTGGACATCACCTTTGCCATGGGAGCCAAATACTAGCAAGGGGGAGCTGGCTATAACACCCCATGCCCACTCCCTATAGCACACCTCCTCTAGCAAGGCTCTCTCTACCAGATTGCCATCAGGCATTCAGAACACATGGGGACATCCACTTCAAACTACCACAATATCTCACAATGAGCCAAGAGCTTTGGGGGGGGTCTGTGCTGGTTGCCCCCACTCTGCAGTTCACCTCACGGTGCACCAGCTGCTGGAATCTTTGTAAGATGACTGTCAGACTGAGAAAATGTCTTTAAAATATCTGTGATTGTGCCGTAGGTCTTGTAGCTGGAGCTACCTGGGTCCCATGTCAGCCTCTGAGATCTGTGTTTAATTTTCTGTACTTGATAACTACCTTGTTGAGCAAAGCATGACAAAATTTAACAAAATCAAATGTGTAAGGAAGCGTATCATTAATCAGTCTACCACAGACCTGCTTTCTGCAGATTTTTCTATCTGTAACTGGGTTTGGAATGATTTGTAGTAATGCTCTCTCTCTTTTTTTTTCCCTAAGACTGTATTTATGTGATATGAACCACAGCAATGAAAAGTGAAAAATGTGACCCTTTTTCTAGATTCCTCCTCCTCCTGTATGTTTGGAAGCATCCAGAAAAGCTGAAGTTTTCATTTTTCTCTCAAATGATCGCTATTGCAAATGGTCTGCTTAATGCCATACTGTGTTATGTTTTCATTGAGTCCACAGCCGCAAATGAAGCATTTTCATCATTTTTGGCTTTAAAAACATAAATAAAAGCATTAATAGTCATATAAATTATCTAACATAATTGCTTTTTAGTACCATGCATTTTTAAAGAGTGGCTCTCTTTGAGCATGTGGAAGTTAGGATTGGTCAACTGAATTTTTATTTTAAGTGCCCTGCACACTGACATTTTCAGAATACATTGGGCAGTTTCAGGAGAACTCAAACTGTATTAGTTATTTTTCTCATTGCTGCGAGCCATGCCTGGTAAATGGCCCATTCAGGAAGGGCTTTTTGTGGATCACAGTCTGAGGGAACACAGTTCATCAGGGAAGAGAGGGAATGGTGGTGGGGATCTGGAAAGTGCTGGTTGTGTCGTATCGGCCATCAGGAAGTGGGAAGAGATGAATGCTGGTAGGTAACTAATTCCACCTTTAAAAAAACCTTTTTATTGATAACTTCCATAATTATAGACCATAAACCATTATGATTCTCTCCCTACCATCTCCCATATCTCTTCCCCCTCTCAATTAGTCTCTGCTTTGTTTCGGTGTCATCATCTTTGCCTCCCATTATGTGTAGGTATTAACAGGCACTGTGAAGTCATGAATATCAAAGCCATTTTGTGTCTGGAAGTTTGCGTTGTAAGCTGTCCTACCCTTCCTTTGGCTCGTACAATCTTTCCACCACCTCTTCCACAATAGACCCTGAGCCTCGGGAAGTGTGATAGAGATGTCCCAGTGCTGAACACTCCACTGTCATTTCTTCTCAGCACTATGGTGTCTTGTGTGTTATCCCAGTGGTCACCTCCATCTGAAAAAGAGAAGCTTCTCTAGCCAAAAGTGAGAGTAGCATTATCATATGGGTATGCTCGTTTTTAAAAAGTGCTTATAAGGCAGTTTGGTGGACTTAATATATGTATTTGGCCAGACAACAGCAGGCATTACTCTCGTAGGGTTCATGGCCTTCCCCACCATAGGCTTTTGACTAGGTCTTCAGTACCAGGCATGTCTTTCCTCCCGTGGAGCGGGCCTCCAGTCCAATTCGCAAGCAATTGGTTTCCCCCACAATAGATGTGCCAGTATTGCACTAGTTGGCACATTTGGCCTGACTGGTCAAACTTAAGGCTTGCAAGGTCCACTGCTGTTCACCACCGTTGCTGACTTCTCTCTCCCATAGGGCTGCATGCAGCCATAGCTTTTCCAGCTTTCTGTCAGCTGGTTAACAGGGAGGAGGTTTCCAGCTCAGCTCCAGCTTGATTTCTCAGTGACCTGCAGCCCAAGCATATGTGATCTTCAGCAGTAGGGTCTTACCATCTCATTCTGGTGGGCAACCAAGAGCCTTGGCAATGGCCTGTAATGTTTTAGGGGCCTCAGGAAACTCCCTGGCCAACAACTCACTGGAAGGCATCCCATCCCTGGCACTGAAGTTTTTCCAGTAACAATCTATAGCTACTTGCTGTGCCATTACATGAGAGAGAACACGTGGCATTTACCTTTCAGGGCCTGGGTTACCTCATTTACTCTGATCCTTTCCAGATCCATCCATTTCCCTGCAAATTTCATAATTTCATTTTGTTGACCACTGAATAGTACTCTATTGTATTAATGAACCACGGTGGGTCCTCCCTCCTCAGTTAAGCCACCCGGAAACACCCTCACATACAGGCTCAGAAGTGTGTCTCCTAGATGAATCCAAATCAGGTCAAGTTGACAATGGAGATGAAAAAGCCATTCCTTACTGTCTGCTCTTAATGTGACTTTGTTATTTTCACTGCTTTATTAGCATTGCTTTTCCTTAGGGTTGCTTTGCCCAGGCAGATAGCACACCCGGTCCTTCCAGGAACTTCCTCAAAAAGCCATCGACTAGTCAATGGACACCCAATGGTTTAACTCCTAGGTCCTTCCATCCTCGACAATCTAAGACTCATAGGTCAGATCCTAAACCATCTTCCCCAAGTTCCTCTGCTCTCAGGGTCACCTTATACCACATTTCCAGATCTTAACGTGTTCTAGAGTGTTCCCCCCCCCCAGACAAGAAACTTTGCAAGAATGGCATCCTCTCTTCCTGTAGCAGTGTGCATTCAGTCTTGTCTTATCAATGGGCTATGTTGGTCATACTTGGGAATCTCTTTTCAGTAGTAATTATCCTGCTCAGATGTACACAGGGTGAGTGCAGGATCACCTGAGATTGGGCTCTAAAGGTCCACCTCTCTCCGTGTCCAGAGACCTTCATGGCTGACCATCTGCTACTCCCCAGCCTTGTTGGCTTGGCCTGCTTGCCGCCCTTTGCTGTAGTCTCCTAAACCCCGACAGAATCTCTATTGGCCTGCATTCTACATGCCATTGTGTCCTGTACCACCGGAGAATCCCGCACATGCCCAATGTGCCAGAGCAAGGCATCAGCTTCTGACCCCCCATGCCACCCTCAGACAGTCAGTCATTTCAGCCTCTTTCCTGCTGCATTTGGCATCCATGCATTTGTTCCTAGGTGAATAAAAAAAAGCCTCATGTAGCTATCAAACTGCATTGTGATCTCACCTTGCTCTTGCTTTTAGGTGCTTATCATCTGGTGCTGTGCTCAGTGTCCATGTCCTTTGTGATGGATCCAGAGAAGGTACTAGAACAAGTGACTTGAAAAGTCATAAACCAAGGAGAGAAATACCAAAATCTAGAAACAAATAGAAAAAGCAAATAAAAGGAAAGAAAAGACTATAGTTTGTCTAAAATTTAGTTTAGCCGATCTTTATTGACTCATTTAATTCAGCTGCCATGGGCCTGGGTTTGGTGGCACATGCCTTTAGTCCCAGCACTGGGGAGGCAGAGGTAGGAGGATCACCGTGAGTTAAAGTCCACTCTGAGATTACATAGTGAATTCCAGGTCAGACTGAGCTAGAGAGAGACTCTACCTCGAAAAACAAAACAAACAAAAAATTAGCTGCCCACAATCTGAAAATGGTTACTTAAGTTTATTTACATTTCTAGGTGTCCATGTGTGTACCTGCATGCTTGTGTGTGTATGCGTGTACACATGCTCGTGTGCATGCATGAGGAGGCGTACCTTGGGTGTTGTTCTTTAGGGATTATCTACTTTTATTGAGACAGCGTCTCTTAGCAGCCTGGAGCTCACCAAGGAAGCTACCAATTAGCTTCAGGGAACGGCCTGTCTCCACCTCCCAGACTTGTAATTACAAGTCCATGATACTACACCTAGCTTTAAAACGAATGAATGAATGAATAAATGAAACATGGATTCCAGAGATAGAACTAGTGTCTTCATGCTTGCAAGACAAGCACATTACCAACTGAGACATCTTCTCAGCCCCTCATTTATCTTCTCTCTCTCTTCTGTGTGGCGTGTGACATGAGGTGTGTGTGGTGCCCTGTGTGCATGGGTACAGAGAATGCTGGTTTTGAGGAGTCTCTCCCTTAACCTAGAGCTGCTGTTTTCAGTCAGTGAGCCCCAGTGATCTCTGCCTCCTACAGGACCGGGGTCACAGATGTCTATGTGTGGCCATGTCCAACTTTTTAATTATTATTATTTGAAATGTGGGTGCTGGGACATTGAATGTGGGTGCTCTATTAAGACTCTTATCTGCTGAGCCATCTCCCCACGTTCCCTCACTTATTCTTAATAACAAATCTTGGAGGCATTTACTGAACACTCAAGCTTGATTTCATTCCTCAAGTAAAGCAGATTTTAAACCTGGAAGTGATGAAGCGAAGTGCCGAAAGTCACTGCGGCGGGCAGTGGAGGAGAGATTCCAACCAGTGTTTTCCCACGAGAATAAATAACTGGCTGATGTCCCATCACATTCCTTATTATGTAGGCCCCATTGGATTCTCAGAAAGATCTGAGGCATGCTGCACAGCATACCAAGAATATGAAAAGGAATCCAAATAAACCTATGTCTAAATGGACCAAGGGACAACGTGAGGAGAGGAATTTAGAACATTAAAAGAATGAACTCTAGGCTGAGGCTCTAGTTCAGTGGTAGTGTTTGCTGTGCACACGAGGCCCCGGTTTCCATCCCCAGCACCTTACACACTCATACAGAATCAGCCACTAAAACCAACACAGATGTTCCAAAAAGACATCGTTCTTCTGACACTGGCGGTTGGGAGGTCCCCAACTCTGCCAATCTGCTCAGCAGTCTCCTAAAGAGACAGGGAATTATGCATACTCAATGCGCCTCCACATGGGTGTAGCAAGGGCTCCAGGGGAGTAGAGATGACAAGGGACTTCAGTGTTGTCCTAAAGTATTACGCTCAAAATGTAATCCAAATCAGAGATGTGGAGAGTGGGGGATACCATGTCGATCAAGAGCATAAGTCCAGGGCTGGTTTTCTCAGCTGTCGAGAGTTCAGAGCTTCTGGACAAATGGGCCTTTTACAATCCTAGAAAGCAGGACAGGAAGAGGACCTCAATGCCATAGAGCTACCTGGGTAATGGAACACTTTGGTAATGTTTAAGATGTGAACTAATAGCCTAAAAACATTCTCAAAATGTTTTGAAAGATGGCCACTAAACTGCTTTTAGGAAGAATGTGTCGAATGTGCGAATGTGTCGTGTGTGTGTGTGTGTGTGTGTGTGTGTGTGTGTGTGTGTGTGTGAGAGAGAGAGATCTATGCATGTTCATATGCGTGTGGATTCACGTGTGTGTACAACATGCATGGGGAGGCCAGAGGACCACCTCTGATATTGATCCTTGGGAAAGCTGTCCACCCCCTTTGAGAGACTGTCTTTCATTGACCTGAAGCTCACCAATTAAGCTAATCTGCCTGGCCAGTAAGCCTCCAAAGATCTGCCTGCCTTCCCCTCCCCATGGCTGGGATCACAGACAGCCACCACCACACTAAGCATTTTATTTGATACTGGGGATTGAACTTGGGTCCTCAGGCTTGCAAAGCAAGCACTTTATTGACTAAGCTATTCTCCTTACCTGTGCCCTGTGTTTAAACAGCTCTTAGTTTTGCAAGGCATTAGGTTCACCTGGTATGTAGAAGCTGTGGCTTCAAGAACTAAACACTAATGAGAGAGTCTGTGCTGCCAGTTAAGTGAAGCATCTGCATTTACCACCTGCCATACTGAGGGGCAAGGAATAGTGTCCCTGCTGGATGTTAAAAATTGTAGCTTAATATTGTCTAAGACCTAAGAAGTAGGTTGCCCATGAGAGGGTGCCATGAAAGCTTTGCTGAGCAGTGTGTGATCCTGATGGGGCCCAGGACAGTAGGGTGTCCCCTGGGTGGGTACTCTGGGGGGTCTGTGCTGGGCAGTGAGTGACCAAGAGCATGATGAACCTCTCTCAAACCTGATGCTCAGTGAGCACATGGCTCACACTGAGTAACTTGGGGGTGTCTTTGGACAGCAATATTCCCATTTATTTTGTAGCCTCAGCTAATCCTGGTGTGAATGGTCTTCACCTTTAAGCTCCCTCAGGTGGGTGGGGAGATGGCTTAGTGGTTTCAGGCACTGGCTTGCAAAACCTGATGGCTTGGGTTTAATCCTCAGTTTCTACTTAAAGCCAAATGCACAAAGTGGTGCAAAGTGGTGCATGCATCTGAAGTTCATTTGCAGTGGCAAGAGGCCCTGGTGCACCCATTCTCTCTCTCTCTCTCTCTCTCTCTCTCTCTCTCTCTCTCTCTCTCTCTCTCTCTCTCTCTCTCTCTCTCTCCTTGAAAATAAACCCCCTGGGGCCTTTCTTCTCTCACCCGCTGATGCAGAAGATATCACTACTAGTGTGACTATGACAAAATACCTGATACTAGATAACTTTTTTAAAAAAATGGGGCTTGGTAAGATGGCTCAGCAGTTAAAAGTCCTTGCTTGGAAAGCCTACCAGCTTGGGGTTCAATTCCCCCAGACCCATGTAAAACCAGATGTACAAAATGTACATGTGTCTGGAGTTCATTTGTAGCAGTAAGAGGACCTGGCATGCCCATTCCCTCTAAATAAGTAAGTAAATAAATGTAAAAGAGTTCAAAATGTGAAAAAAAAAGGTTTTTACTTTTTGAAATTGTGAAAGCCATCACTCAAGGTCAGGTCTGAAATATAGCTGTGCTCACTAGAGTCCGAGAACATGCCAGACTTGTCAGGGTTGACCTTTGGCAATTGCAGACATGATGGCTATTTTGTGCACACGCCTCACCAGTATGCAGAATTTCAAAATGCACCAAGGAATTATGGTCGTGTGTTTTTTAAAACACAATTACAGGCTGGTCCTTTGATGCCAGCATCTTGTGCCCTTGGGGTTGACATGTGTAAGAAAGATACACATGTTTATAAAAAGAGATACATACAGTTGTGAATTCTCCATTGTGTTCCTCACATGGTCTTGGGAGTTAGACACAGGAAGGTGATGTGGATGGTGTAGAAATATAAGAAGCGGTGCTAACATTGACAATTTATTTCTAAAATGAAGGAGAGATCACTTTCCACCAGGCCTTGGAAAACTTTCGGATAACTCACAGGCCATTGACATCTGCCGCTCACACAGGAGAAAAGCCCAGACTTTTCCACAGAGCGGAAGTAATGGCCTTTCCTTTTGTCTAAGATCAGAGAAGAGAGCTCCAGCGAGGGAATGACAGTGTGCAATAAGAGCCGACACTTTGCATCTGTCTACACACAAAAACCTGGACAAAGCTGAAATCCCTTGACTGTCATCAGGGCCAGAATTCCTGAGTCACTCCTTTGTCAGGACCAGACAACTGATCACTGAGACTGATTTTTTTTTTTAAATTACAAAATCCAACAATCCGAGGCTCAAAATTCAGCTGAGGGGGCAACAGCTGTTGCTGTCAAGGCAGAAGGTGTGGGCTCCTTCAGAGTTGGAGGGGGAGGCGAGTGTGTGCTTTTCTCCACATCGTTTCACAAATCCCATAAGCATCCTGGAAGCAGTCACGGGAATTCTGAATTTCACTGGGGACAATGAGTCCCAAGGACCCCCTGGGAAGGGTCCTCAATATCCCCCAGCATTGCTGGGGCTCCACGCAGCACCCCACCCTCGATGTAGCGTGTGGATGGGGCGACAGGGAGAGTTAAGAAAAATACGGAATCTGGCTGGCGCTTGGTCAGAGCAGCGGGGGCGGATGCAGATGCTGCTATTTACACAAAGAGCAGGAGCCTGCCAAGAAATCTCAGGAACCAAGCCGATGCCCTGCATAGCAGCTCAGCCAATCAGGGGGCTGGAACAGACTGGGTACCACTTCACAGACAAGGGGCATCTCTATTCGGATGAGCTTTCTGCCAGAGCCTCTGCGGCCAAGCCCGAAGAGAAAGGGCATCAGGACACCCACTTGTCACAGCTTCCCTCTTTGGGGGACAGTGCTGAAAGCCCCACCTCTTGCCCAGCCTGAGCGAGGCCAGCAGGGACAGATCCATGACTGGAGTTCCTCATCTCTGCATTTGAATTGTAAATGTGCTGAGGTGAGGGTCTCCCTTCAGTCCAGTGCCTGCGTATTGTTCCCAGCCACCCTAAGGTACTGTGTAAAGACAAAAGTTATTTATTTGGGGAGCAGATTACCACAAATTAATTCCTGGACCAAGTCCAGGAATGCCTGTGGAAGAGGCTGGTAGGAAGAACTGAAATAACGATCAGTCATCATCAGTAGCATCATTTTGAGGACACGTGCTATATTTAGCCCAACGATAGCACATCCTGTGAGGATGGTATATCATCCCTAAGCCCAGAAACTGCTTGGTCTGGTTGCGAAACATTCACCAAAGTGGAACCATCTTAGCTAGACCGGAGAGATGAATAGTCCTCGGGGGAATTTTATTGGGTACTACTCACCAGTCATATCACTCGGCAGAATCCGTTTGTTTTCCCTGTTAGGAGATCTGTTGAAAGCATTACAATAAAAGTTATTTAAGTCACATAGTCTTTAATCTTCCAGCAAAATATTGTGCCCATGCCAGCAATGAATCATATTGTATTGTTATGCCTTTTTATAGTCTGATAATCTGTATTGTGTGTTTATAACCCTTGTATGCTGTATTTTATGGGGGGAAAAATTCCTACAACCAGCAATCCACAACCCATGAATTTACCACCTGAACTCCATGTGTTGATGGTGAGCCGTGAAAGCAAGGTTCAAGTGCACAGAGCCATGGGTGCTTCCCTTAGGCATATTAAGGACTTTCTCATTTTCTTTTTATTTCAACATAAAGCTATCAGCGAGGAATGTCTTCCCTACTCTAAACTCTTAGAAGGAGAGGGATAAATAAACTAGATATAAACCAGGCTTTTTTTTTTGTCTGTCTGTTTGTTGCAAGGTCTTTCTTCATAGTGAAGGGGGGCACATCCATGGCCGCTCTGAGCTATATGATGGTTTTGATAGTAACTCCTAGGAATGCTGTCCTTGAACTTGAACTTGGCTTACTCTGCAACTGAGGTTCAGAGGAACACAGAGAAGCCAGTTGTATAAGATGCAGTGTCCATTTCTTCCCAGTGGGTAGTCAGCTGGGCCGAGGGCCTATGCTAGCTGATCCTCTATAGTACACTCAGCCTCCATTTGAGACAAGGCTTCTAGGGGAAATTACCTCTATCCACCTCCTTTTCCTCGCCTTTCTCTATGGTCTCAACACTGGGAACAGTTGGTGTTTCTTGTAGTTACCTTCATGTAGCTGGGACAAAACATCTAACCCAAAGTAGCTGATGGGAAGAAAGGGTTTAATTTGGCTTGTAATTTCAAGGGGAAATTTCATGATAACAGGAAAAAGATGGCAGAGCAGAGGCTGGACATCACCTTGGCACAGCAGGTGGAAAACAGCAGCAGGAGAGTGAGCTGAGCTCTGACAAGGGGTATCTGGCTAAAATACCCTAAGCCTGCCCCCAACAACACACCTCCTCTAGAATGGCTCTGCTTCCCAATTTGCCACCAGCTGGGGACTAAACATTTAAACCACATCAACTTATGGGGGAAGGGGGCATCTGCTTTAAACTACCACAGCATTCTTACTCATTTTCATAACCCAGCACTGAGACTGGATCCAGTTTGACCAGTGTGCCATGGAAGGACTGGTACAGAGTGACAGGTGAGGGTATGTTCCGGTATCTTCTGTTTATATGACCCATGACTCTAGTCAGTTGGGGAGGTCTCTTGCCTGGCATTTTTGGATTTCTGCTGAGCATCTAGTGAGGTGAATCCTTTTTGCTCCTCTTGTATCCTGTCAAATGTGACAGAAAAAAATTGGTGTCCCCATGCCCGGGATGTGGGGCATTCTGGTGATATGACACTCTTCTGTAGCTGCTTTCTGCTCTCAGTGACCTCCTCAAACAACTCACTCTCCACAGCTTGGTCTCCTTCTCCCTGAAAAAGCAAGAGCCTAGCTGGATTGTGTTCTCCCAGGGCTTAGATTGTTGCCTTGTCCACGCCTAGGTGTTTATAACTACTAGTTTCTATACATCTCTCACTATTTCTCCAAAGCTCCAGATTGGATGTCAGGCATCTAGCTTGGATCAGTGGTGGATTTTTTTCCATGCTCTCCCCACACTGGTCTCAGCTCTGGTCTATATCTCTGGAACAAGTCCTAACACAGAGCTGCTAAACATGGAGCAGCCCCACTCAAGTCTGCCTTTCAGTATAACCACAGTGAGGAACACAAGTTCAGCTTGCTTTCTTGGTATTTAGCCTGGGACCTCAGCCCATGGAAGGATCACACTCACAGTTAAGGTAAGTCTTTCTGCTTTAATTAACCTAATCGAGATAATCTCTCTTAGGCATCCACAGAGATAGTTTTTAGATAGTTAACAACCAGAGATTAACCATCAAATTTGGGATTGGACCTTGTAAGAAATCTGCACACTGCAGTGTCAGCTTGGCCTGGGAGGTTCTGTCAAGGACCTGGGCTCCTTCCTTCCTCTCAGAATCCTCCTCCTTTATCTTGGTCTATAAGCTTGCCGATTTTGATCATGGTTTAAGCATCCTGGCCTCTTCTGCTTTATCCCAAAATGGAAGGAGAGACACTGATATATAATAGTATATTATTATCTATTATATAGTATATATAATATTTTATTTATATTTTATTATATATATTTTTAATCATGAAACAAAAAAATGTCTCTTGGAATGACCCACAGCTATCCATGTGGGTCTTTGGGTAAGGGTGAGAGCAGGTACCCATGTTCTTGAAATGTCTTTGAGGTGATTATGTGACTTTGATATCTCTGAGCTGTTTCATGGGGAACAAATGTCCCATGAATTTGGTGACGGTATGACGTATGTGCAGGTATATGAATATGAGCATGAAAGGGTGGGTTTGAGGAAAAGAGACATGTAGGGAAACAAAGAGGTGTGTGTGTGCAGCCTTCCCTCCTCAGTGTGCAGACAAGTTCACAGTGGTTACAGGGAGAGGATGTGACCACTGGGGACCAGAAGAGGTACTGGGAAGATAGTGTACCAGCCATCCAAAGCCTTGTGTGACAGTTTGGCTTTCTTCCATAGGACCCATTTATTAGTGAGGTACTTGGGAAGCCATGGTTATCACTAAAGACTGAATTCAAAGCTCTGAAGGAGGGAAAGACTTTCTGAGGGCAACCACTAAAAATATCTAACCTAGGCTTAAAGCTTGAAGGATGACTACAACCGAACTGGGTGGATAGGAGATGCTCAGGCTTTCAAAGGATGAGGAGACGTCTACACAAAGTGAGATCCCTGGAAGAAGTGTCTGTGAAACTGGACAAGATTGAGCGAGAGGCGTACATAACAAGATTGGAAAATTCCACAGATGTTAAAGCAGTCGAGGCCTTCATGATTCTAATCTTTGAGCTTAGAGCAATGGGAGACCATGAAACTTGTTAAGCAGAGGAGGAGTTTGAAGTTGGGAGAGTGAATGGAAATCTGATGACAGAGAAGGAAAGCAGGAACCAATTCCAGATCCATTGGGAGGGAAAATTGGCAGATCTGATAGAATGGAGGTGAGGTACCACAGATCTTATGTGTTGGCAGGAAATGAACTCATGGAGAGGCTGGAGAAAAACATTTGGGGGCACCTCTGGACCCATGGAAACTTTGCTGCAGACAGGCCAGGAATAGCTGGAATTGGGGAACTAGTGTCCAGCTCTGAGCATTAGCTGGTGTCAGAGGGAGACATTTGGGAATTATTAAGTAGATCCCAAGCTCTGGCTTGTGCTTCTTGCTGAGAAAAAGCAGGTGTATGAAGAGCTTCCTGGAGAGAGCTGGCTTGCATGGGACAATTAGGGAAGAACAGAAGGGATATGAGAGCAGACAGAGAAAAGTTCCCACCTTGAAAGCTGGAGGGAATGGCTGCTTCAGGAAGAGGGTGTGGTGAATATCACCGCCATCACTGGAGATCAGGCAAGAACACTCAATGAAGGCTGCCCTTCTGTTGGTGGTCAGCTTCTCCTTGCTGCACGGAAAGAACCCGACCAAAAGGCAGCCTGGGATGAAAGGGTTTATTTTGTCTTACAGACTCAAGGGGAAGCTCCATCATGGAATGCGCAGAGGTTGGACATCACCCCCTGGCCAACATCAGATGGACAGTAGCAACAGGAGAGTGTGCTAAAAACTAGTAAGGGGAAGCTGGATTTAACACCCATAAGCCCACGCCCAACAGCACACCTCCATCAAGGTTCTAATTCCAAAATTGCTATCAGCTGGGGAACTAAGCATTCAGAACACATAAGTTTATGGGGGACACGTGGATCAAACCACCACACTTTCCCTGTAGTGATGCAGTGGATACCACATATTGATGAGAAGTATGCTATGCAGGGCAGAAGGTGAAATTAGATTGGTGTTTGGTGCAGGCACTAGCAGGGCAGGAGGTATAATGGACCCACTTTCTCTTGGTTCATTTCTGCATCCAGGGTGTCCTGAGAACATTCTCTCCTCTAGACCAGACCACATCAGCATTCTGTTCTACTCTCTTCTTTGGTTTCTTGTGCCACAGCGGGAAGCCAAATCCTTTGGCTGGCTCTCCAAGCACATATGAACTGACCATGGATAACAGAGACCCCCCTTCTTCCTCACCTTCGGCTCTTCCCACATCTGGTCCTCTGCTCATCCTTGGAAGTGCTAGAAGCATTCCTACTCAGGAGCTTGCCCTGAGATTCCTCTGCCCACCCCTGCCATTGTTCACAAAAAAATCTCACTTTTCTTCTCCTTCACTTTCTGCCCAGTTCCTGGAGACTCCTCCCTGGCCATTCTCCACACAGTCACAGCCTGTACTCCCTGCTCTGCCTTCTTACTGGCCTGCGGTTTGTCTTTCTCAGTATCATCATCTCACAGTTAGTACACACAACTGCTTGCTTTTTATGATTGTTGCTTAAAGCTTGTCTTCCTGACTGAAATATAAGCTCCAGGAAGGCAGGGGTAGTATTGGTAATAGCAGCTTATGCTTAATAGGCATGGCATATGGGACCATGTTGAGACCAAGAAAGAAAGTTCACCTTAGATGTGAACAACTTATCATTTAGAAAGCATGGGTTCTTAATACTTTTTTAAAGGTGATCAGAACAAAACATATATTTACCTGTGACCCTGCAACCCTACTTACATGATTAAATGAGGAGGAAGTAACTGCATAAAAGATAGCTTGTGTTATATTGCTGTTTATCACAATGAAAGTTGGGAGTGGATGAAATTGACCATGTGGGGACTAATTATACAACTTCCTGTTTAGGGACACAACTTAACCTCAGGTACAGTTAAAAAGCATAACACCTTGAGCTGAGATAATGACCGTTAAGAAGAGGCTTGTGTGTGTGTATGCTGTAAGCATGTGAAATATATGCAACCCATACATGTAAGATAGAAGTACATATATCTATAACATATGTGCAATCCATTTAATGTATAATAATGAAGTTCTGTTGAAATATATGCAGAAAGAAATAGATATGGGTTATGAGAAAAGGGAAAATTCTACAATACATCCTAGGATTTTGCCCTGGGTATAGCTGGTAATGGGTTTGAAATCCACTGAGCAGAGGAGTTGCCCACAGAACATGCTTGACCTGGGAGATTAGCATTGAAGGTTGTACATGGAAAATATGACATGTCCATTATAGGCTGACTTATGTTCCCCTGGAGAAGATATGTAAGTACCAATCCCCAGTCCCTGTGAACATGACCTATTTATTCATTTGCAAGGAGAGAGAGTAGAAAAAGAGAGAGAGAGAGAAAATTCCAGGACCTCCAGCCACTGCAAATAAACTCCAGATGCATGTGCCACTGCGCATCTGACTTTATTAAGTATTAGAGAATCAAACCCAGATTGTTAGGCTTTGCAGGCAAGTGCTTTAACCACTGAGCCATCTCTCAAGCCCTTTTAAGTCGCACAGTTGTGGTCACCTTACAATGCAGCCTTGGGACCCCAAACAACATCTAAGTGTGGGCAATTAGGTGCAAATGCATATACTACTTCAGGAGAGAGCTGTGGGTAGGCGGTAAATACATGCTGATTTTTAAATCATCAGAGGCTGTGAGAGGAGACGGCACAGGGAAAAAAGCCAAATAAGCCTCAGAAAAGGAGGCCAAGATAGACCAGGACTGAGGTTGAGATGTGGATTTACTCCAGCGGAGGTGATCAGTGACCATGAGGATGACGATGGTGGGGACAGAGAGCTGACTTCGATGTATTGTGAGAATGGAGAAAGGATGTCTGGAAAGGCAAGTGTGGACAATTACTTTGAGTTTTGCTGAAAAGGATCGAAGAGACATAGAGCAATAATAGCAGGTGGAAATAAAAAAAGGTGTACAAGAGACAGTCACTTAGCAGAAAAAAGAACAGCATGGTTGCAAGCATTGGGAATGATATAGAAAAACGAGGGGACAGTGGGCAGTGCTGGAGTGTTATCCTGGGCTGACAAGGCAGCTTATTATATCAAGGACAGCAGTAGAGGACAGGACTTGGGTGGGACACGGAGCCTGTGTGCATGCACAGTCTGTCTCCCAATCCATGCTGAAAGGTGAGGGCTATTCTCTACAAGTTCTCCTCCGATGGCTTCTATTTTCTCAGTGGTACAAAAAAACAAGGTCATGGGCTCAGAGACCAAGAATCAGCGAGGAGGTGTTGAAAGTTTGTGGAATGAGGAAGGTGTGAAATAATTGTCTAGAAGACTTAATTTGCCTTTTAGTTCATGTGCAAAGAATTTTTTTTTAATTACATGAAATCAAAAAATACAGAAAAGCACACAAGCATTATAATAAACACCCATGCAAGATAATAAGTATTAACGAATGCTAGAATTTTGTCATATTTTTCCCAATCTATTTTAAGCAGTAAAACATTAGAGATGAAATTGAGTTATCGGAATTTAATGTTAATTACTTCTCTCTCCAACCTCTGAACAAGATGAGAAAACTTAGAAAGCTTTAACTCTTAGCTACCTCCTTTGGTCTTTAATGTTTCACTTCCTAGTCCTATCTTACCTTATCTTCCCGAAGGAGACGTTCTCATTTCCTATTGCCAACTCTTGTCTAGATTCGCTGTGCTACTGAACAACTCAGTTGTGTGCTTTTGCTAAGCATGTACCTCTTTGTTGCTTGGATTCAAGTTCCCCCTGGTTAATGTCCATCCTGTAGTGGCATTTTTAATGAGTTGCTACCTTCTAGAATCTCAAAGACTGCCTGAGTGAAAATGTTTGTCCTTAATTGGATATGATATTTTAGGTGGGTATAGAATTTCAAGCCTGCAGACTTTCATTTTAGCACTTTCAAGATGTTATTCCATTTTCTTTTGGAATGTATTGTTAACTTATACATATTCTTTTTTTGTAAAGACCACCCTCCTGGTGATCAGAGGTCTTTATTTGCAAGGAGAGAGAGAGAGAGAGAGAGAGAGAGAGAGAGAGAGAGAGAGAGAGAGAGAGAGAGAGAGAGAGAGAGAGAGAGAATTGCCATACCAGGGTCTCCAGCTGCTGCAAAAGAACTCCAGAATCATGTATCACCCTTGCATCTGGCTTACATGGGTACTGGGGAATCAAACGGAGTCATCAAGCCTTTCAGGCAAGCGTCCCAACCACTGAGCAATCTCTCCAGCCCCTCATACATATTCCTTAAAATTGGCTTGCATTTTGATGATAGTCTAATGATCTTAAGCTCTTTTCCTGCTCACACTCTGATATTCTTTCTTTTAATTTTTTTTTTTGAGGTAGGGTCAGACTGATCTGACAATCATTCTGTAGTCCCAAGCTGGCCTCAAACTCACAACTATCCTCCTACCTCTGCCTCCCGAGTGCTGGAATTAAAGGTGTGTGCCACCATGCCCATATTCTTTCCTTTGTTTTTTTTTTTCCTTGCAGAGATGACCATAGGAAGCTACAGTTCATCCACCACTCACACAGCTCGTAATGATACAGAAACAGGAAAGTGCTCTTCCAGATGTGGGATTTCCTGTTTTGTTTTTATCACCAATACTCCTGGATAAATGTCAAAATTCACTGGACAAGTGTTTGATTGATGGCTAATAGGTGTCAGGTGTTGAGAAGCAACCACAAATCAGACAAATGGAGTTCTATTCTCATAAATTATGCAACTTCACATGGGAAATCTACTAAAAACAGAACAGCCATGCTCACTTTCAACGTACTGAGAAATCAGTGTGATCGAGCCGGAAAAGGGGGTTGAAATGGAGATGGAGTAAGCAGCCACTGAGTGAGCATGCATGTGAACGTGAGTGGGTGTGTGGGGGTGTGTGGAGGGGGTGGTCTTGGTCGGGAGGCCTCAGACACCTGGAAGATGAGCAGGACCCAGACCCAAGAAGGATCGAGGAAGTCCACTCAAGATCTCTTGAAGCTATAACCTCAGAATGATGGAGGTTTAGTCGTGCGTATCATTTTTCTGCACTAAAGCAATGAGCCCATGAGCAGAAAGGTTTCTGAATTCCAGTCCACACCAAAGGCAGTGGCATGGGTAGCCTGACTTCGTGATACACTTCACTGCTGGATACAGAGTGCCTCGCCTTTTCATCAAGGCAAAAAGCTCCTGCAGTTATAATAATCTACAGATCCCAGGATCGTCCATCCCTCTCTCCCTCCATTCTTCATTTTCTTCCCCAAATTCTTCTCCAATTTACTCCTTTCCTTCCTGTCCATCTGCTCTTGCCCTGGTCCTGTTCTCCTCCTGGCATTCTAGAACATTCTCCCTGCAATGGGGAGAAATAGTGGTGTTCACCTTGTCCTTGGGTGGCAGTGAGTAGTGTCAAGCATGAGGTGCCTTCTCATAGCTCCGGGGTGGGTCATAGCTGTTTCCCTGTCTCTCCTTTGTCCTCTATGTCTTTTTCTTTTGTTCCTTCTTCATTATTCATTCATTTATTATTCATACACAGACTATTTCCAAAAAAGAATTAGGAACAAACTCTTTTCTTATTCAATTTTCCTTCCAGCCAATGTCTTCTTTCGCTTCTTCCTAAGTTTCTAATCATTTCCTTTCTGGCAGGATAATGTCACAATACTTATGAGTACTGGTTTCAGTGTCTTGTCCTAAAATTGCTTACAGAAATCAGTGCTCCTTGTATATTCAATGAGCTTGTTTGAGAAAGCAATTCACCTGTGGCTCAGCTGTTTCAGGGTTCACATCCAATTTAACAATCTATCCAAAAGTTGGGATATTTTTTTAAAATAAAAGCTTTTACAAACCACTTGAGTATTCAAAAGTTTAATATATAACAAACAATGAAAATCATACTTGGAAATATGGGAGAGTAAAAGCGCTACAAATATTCATGTTCATATACATAATCTTAAGTCCCTTGGACTTGGTATTGAAATTTGAGAAACACATTTTAAATTCCATTAAACACATCATTTTGACTCATGCAGTTGTTTTCAAAGCAAGATTTGGAGAGAACTTGAATTTTCCACATGCTTTCCTGACTCCTTGATGAGTTTGAAAGTCAGACATGATTCTATTTCTGGAGATGAGAGGGACGCAGAGCTTCAACTTCCTTTGTAAAAGGTTTACAGTAGTAGTGCTGAGGACATTTTGGGGTCCAAGGAAGCATTCAATTCTATAGAGATGCAGGAGAGTCCAGGCTCATGGACCCTAACTTTTGGATTCTTATCTATGCTAGAATTTAAAAAGGAAGGGACTCTGAGAAGGGAAAATTATGAATTATGATGTTTATTTTAAGGGGAATTGGGATACAGGGGGAAGGCCAATGAAAGACTCAAGCCAGAAGGGAATTCTCCTTCTTGCCCTACGGGATAGGAATAGAGGGAGGGGAAATGGAGAAAATCTCCTTCACAGAGACAGCTCTGGAAAAGGCTCCATAGAAGGCATACACACACACACACACACACACACACACACACACACACACACAAACACACACACGCACACACACACAAAGCAAATCATGAGGGCCCAAGCCAAAAGATCCCCTTCACCTTCATGCTCATGCAGGGGGTCCAGAAAAGCTAAAAGATAGGAAAGTAAAATCCTCAGGGCTTAAAGAGAGATCATAATATAACAAAATAAGCAAGCACCCCAAAACAAGACAGGAAAGTCCCCAGACATGAAAAGTTTTCCCCCACTTTCAGCCAGGCTGGGAAGGGGGGAGCTTACCAAAGCATGGATCAGGAGAGTCAGGCACCGGGAGAATAAATATCCAAGAGAGATATACACGCATGTGCCAGGACCATTGATGGATCAAACATCCAATTAGGGTGAGTTTCATCATCAGATGCAAGTGTGTAGGGGGTGGGGCTCTTATTGTTTGGCTATAACATTCCCAAGCCCACCCCAGCAATGCATCTCCTCCAGTAAGGTTCTACTTCCCAAACTGCCATCAGCTGGGGAATCAAGCATTTAGAACACAGGAGTTTATGGGGAGCATTTGATTCAGATCACCACACCTCACCTGCTGTGGGAACACTCCCTCATGATGGCCAGAGCAGAGTGTCAGGTGTCCTGCTCCATTCCTCTTTGGCCCAGACATTTTTTTGAAAAAAAATATTCTTTTTATTTATTTGCAAGCAAGGGGGAGAGAAAGAGAGCAAGGGAGAGAGAATGGGCATACTAGGCCCTCCAGCCACTGCAAACAAACTCCAGATGCATGTGCCACTTTGTGCATCCGGCTTGTTGTGGGTACTGGGGAATCAAAACCCAGGTCATTAAGCTTTGCAGGCAAACACCTTAATTACTAAGTAGTCTCTCCAGCCCTGGTCCAGCCTTTTAAGCCAGAGTCTCTTTACTTATTCTGGAGTTCATGGGGCTCTAATAAGCCTCAGATCTGTGTTCCCCTGTGGGTCTAGGGTTAGAGGCACATGTGGCCATGTGCAGCTGTCTACATGGGATCTAGAGATTTGAACGCTGGAGGTCTCAGGGCTCCTCAGGCCCTCATACTTGAACAAAAATTTGTTCACTTAAATGATGAGCCATCACTCCAGCCTTCACTATAGTTTTTCTTGCCATTCTTTTATTTCTCACAAGCATTCCATAATCCCTTTTGTTAATGTTGTCTTAGGTTCTCTTCATTCATTCATTCATTCATTCTGTTTTCAGACTCTGTTTATTGGAAACCATTATGGGTTAAACAGTATTTTAAGCAAAGATCCAAATCCAGGTCCTGTTGACATTTTTCTCTTTAGTAGAGACCGGTGAGGATCTTGAGAAATAAGAGCATTTCAAGGCCTTTAGTCCCACCTTTCTTTGCTTGTGTTGAGAAGGGAGAGAATGATGGAGCCTGTGAAGGAAGTTAGGAGCAGAGCCCCAGGTTGGCAGGAAGCAGAGCATGACATGGGCCTAGGGCCTCTGCTCTGGCCACCTCCTGGGGTTCTGGCATCGCTGGACTAGCTGGCAGGAACTCTGGTGACTTGCAGCCAAGAACATGTAAGTTCTTTAAACTTCTTATAGTCCCAAGTCCATGGTATGCTGAGCAGAGTAAATCTTTCCAAAAGAATGTGTCATTGGCCCATTGTAACTCTCATGGGCAGTCCAGTGGCCTGACACCACTGGGAACTCTTCACTGTCCCCAAGTGGCAGGGAAGAAACCCAAGAGTGCATTTGTTTCTCTCGTTTGTGCCAAAGCCAACTGATTAAAACAAAACATAATGACCATTAACCCTTCATTGGCTATAGATTTGAGACTGGGATGCAAATGACTTGTTGAAGGTCACCCACATGGGAAAGGTCAAAGATGAGGGAAGGAGGCCTATTTCCTCCATCCTGGACAACACATTGTCCTCTGCACTACCCTCCAATGAGGTCACATCAGGTTTTTTTGTTAAGGAAAAACCTGTGGAAGTAATAGGATTTTAGGACTGACATGAATCATTGGATTATGTACCTGCAGTTCTTCCTCAGTTTTGCAAGCCAGTAAGTGTTTCATTCTGTCCAGGTTTTCTCCAGGACTTGGCACATGCTGGTCGTGGGGACGAGGTCAGGAATATGCTAGAGCTGTCTCGTTTCCCCATATTTTAGAAAACGTGCAATGACTGAAAATCTCAGACACTCTGCAGTTGGGTTTCTCTGTGTAACATTCTGGGATAAAGCCATTGTTGTACTAGCTTGGTAGACACAATTAGAAAATGACTGGACATATTCAGTGTGATCCATAAGGTGACCATGGGTCTACTATTTAGATGTTTTGGTGGTGGTTTGCGTGTGTGAGTAGTGATGTGCTAGAATAGCATACTTTCTTTTGCACTGTCTCCTTCCACCAACCAAGGCTCCGCTCATGAACTCTTTCTCACACTATACCTTTTGAACAGGCTAGAGGAACTTCTCCTGTCTGTTCCTGCTCAGTTCTTGCTGTTGGTGCCTCCTGGGAGCTCCAGGTCTCTTCTCACTGCCTGATATTTAATGCCAGGCAATGGAACATCAAGTGATGCACAGCTCTGCAAGGGCTGCTGGACAGTCCACTGCTGGCCCTCTATGTGAGCAGCTATTGGCAGAACAGGATAAGAAAGTGGGGAAAACAGAAGTCAGAGATATTTTTGTCAATTCATGGTCATTAAGCAGAAAAGAACAGGAAGTTAAGACTGGTCGCCATCCCCTCCTTCTATTATATGCTGCATGAAGCTAACTATAAGCACTTGTATTACCTTGTAGGGAGTTCTTAACCCACAACAGGTGACTAGACAACTTGCATTGAAGTTCCCAGGAAAAATGACTGTGTGGAGATTCTACAAGGCTGATGGACTGATTAGAACTTTGTGAGTGGAGAGTTGGAACGTTATGATCTAGAGCCAAAATGATCTTGGGTTCTCTTCAGTCCCTTTAATAATCATTGTCTGACTTTGTGTTTGTTCTAGCATTCTTGTGACTCAGTAAAACCTTTGAAAGACACTCATGTAACATGGACCTTGTTTCCACCAATCCATAAGCTAAGGATGTCATCAGACAGCAGAGATTTCCTGGCATTATAGTAACCTGCCTACCTGATCTTTCCATCCATGTATATGACATATGTTTTGATTTATGACTTTTTGTACTATGACTACAAAACCTTCATGAAACTATTTCTACAAAGGAACATATCACTTGGCGTAAACAGAATCTGTGTTCCTGGTTCCTGGTCACTCATAGCAATGGCTCCAAAATAAAGTATCTCTTATTAGCGTCGTGTTAGTGGTGTCAGTGGTGTGTGAGGAGCAGGGTGCTCATTTTCCAGGGAACTTGAGGAAATGGATCTCCTTCCCTTCTTTTTTTGACATATTTTTAAAATTTATGTGTGTGTGCGTGTGTGTGTGTGTGTGTGTGTGTGTGTGTGTGTGTGTGAGTGTGAGTGAGAGAGAGAGAGAGAGAATGAATATGGGCATACCAGGGCTGCAGAGGAACTCCATTTGAATGCACCACTTTGGGCACCTGGATTTCTGTGGGTACTGGGGAATTGAACCCCAGCTGCCAGGCTTCACAAACAAGACCCTTTAACCACTGAGCCCTTTCCTCAGCCTTGGATCTCCTTTTCAAAATGTGCCCAAATAAAGAACTATGTTTCTACTTCCCAACTACCATCTTATTCTGACAAGCTTCTCTCATTATATGGAAATCACGTGTACAGATACTTTTACAAACTAGAAGTATGTGACTTGGTTTTGGTGACACTGTTGCATGTGCCCATGAGGCTCAACATGTCCCAGAAAGAGCAAGAATCCCCTCCCTCCCAACCTCACTTGCTTCCTTGGGCAGGCCTCAGCAGAGTTGTGAGGGAATCTAAACCAGCACAACAGGTGACACTGAGATCCCATGACTTTGGGTCCCCTTGGTCCACTATCATCCTCCTGTCAAGTACTGTAAGCAATGACAGACCTTATAGTCAGGCTTGGACATGTGGCTCAGTTCCAGGATTTGATGTCTAGCACTATAAATAAAGATCAATAAGGACATAAGGACTATGGAGATGGCTCAATCCACGCAGACACGAAGGACTGAATTCAAGCCTCAGAACCCAAGTGATAAAGCCAGGAGTGCTGATAAATTCTTGTAATCCCAATGCTGGGGCAGTGGTGACCGGCAGAGGCCTGGCAGCCCCAGGTCAATGAGAGATTCTGTTTCATAAAGAGGTGGATGCGGGGCTGAAGAGATGGCTCAGTGGTTAAGGCACTTGCCTCCTGGTCCTAAAGAGGTGGATACTATTCTTAAGGAAGAACCCCCAACGTTGTCCTTTGGCTTACACACACACACACACACACACACACACACACACACACACGCACACGCACACACGTGCATGCACATCTGCACATGTGTACCCCCACGAACTTGAACACATACTCATACAACATATATATTTAAATGATTAAATTGATGACAAAAAACCTCCATCAACTTGTTTTTTTTTCAAACTTGATATCTTTTCTCTCTTTATCATTTAGCCCCCATGTATCCTGGTTTATATTTAGATTTGTACTTCTAAGATTCTTTGGGCTACAAAGAAATGTAGGCTAGGTAATAATGTCTGTGGGGAGCATTTCAGCCTCTAAACCTGATGATTCTATGAGCCAAGACCCTCTCACTGCTAGGCAGGACCACTTTGCTCCTTGTCAGATTGTAAAAATAAATTTTAATTAATTAATTTAAGAGAGAGAGAGAGAGAGAGAGAGAGAGAGAGAGAGAGAGAGAGAGAGAGAGAGAATGGGCACACAGGGCCTCTAGCCAATGCAAACAAACTCCAGATCTGTATCAGGCCTACATGGGTACTGGGGAATCAAACAGGGGTCCTTAGGCTTGTAGGTAAGTGCCTTAACTGCTGAGCCATCTCTCCAGCCCCTCTTCGTCAGTATTTTTCAGTGGAGATTGCCTTCCTCTTACTCTATCCCAGATTCAATCAATGCTCCCTCAATTGCCTTTCCTTTCTAGCACGTACCCTTCTTTTATGTGTGTGTGTTTGTGTGTGTGTGTGTGTGTTTGTGTGTGTGTGTGTGTGTGTGTGTGTGTGGTACACATTATTATGCCCATGTCTGTGGAGGCTACAGTACAACCTTGGATGTTATTGTTTGGGAACACCATCTACCTCCTTTGAGACAGGGTATCTCAAGAGCCCAGAGCTCACCAAACAGGCTGGCTGGCCATTGAGGTTCAGGGTTCTCTAATCTCTACTTCTCCAATGCTGGGGTTACACGCATGCACCCACCATGCTTTAATGTGGATTCTGGGGCTGTGACTCGGGTCGTCATGCTGTCAAGACAAGCACTTTATGGACTGAGTTACCTCCCTAACTCCTATCTCTTGATCTTCTAATACTATTACTGATAAAGAAGGTTAGAAAGTACTTGGACAATTACGCATTTGTCATTTGTGTGGTTATTTGAAAAATAGGAATGAAAATAAAAAATGACCTTGTTGGTCAAATCTCTTAACTTTTAAAGTCATGGTGAGGCACAACCCAAACTGTATATGTGTGGCATTTATGCATTATAGTTATGCTTCTGGCTTCTCTGCATAGATCAAAGAAATTCCTTGGAAAAGAAAGTAACATGACATCTAAGTCAATCACATTACAGGAAGAAGGGCCTTTCAAAGACACCTTGAGTATGTGCCATTTTGATGATTGGAGAACCATATTGTCTCCTGCTTAAGGCATCATACCACCTGCTGTGCCACCTGACCTGCTTTGAGGGTTGGATCAGTTATTTTCTCATTGCTGCAAATAAATACCTGACCAGAAGTAGCTTATAGAAGGAAAGAATTTAATTTGATTATAATTCCCAAGGGTAGAGTCCATAATGGTGAGGAGAGAGGGCAGGAGCAGGAAGTGTAACACATCATCACATCAGCAGGGAGGAAGTAGATAGACAGCAAGAACAGTCAATGGGCCAGGGCTGTAACACCTTAAGGCCCGCCCCCAGGGACACACTTCCACCAGCAAGGCTCTACTTCCTAAAGGTTCCACAAACTTCCTGAACTGTGACACCAACTGGGAATTAAGTATTCAAACACATGAGTTCAAAGGGGACAGTTTATATTTAAATCATCATGAGGACCATATGTTAAAATAATCTCACTCTAAATAGCTCTCTGGTCTGGAGCCCATAGTCCTAGGCTGTTAACAAATGATAACCCGAGTCAACTCATCATTTGTGAAGCAGTCAATGGCTTAGGCAGGTACTTTTGGAAGAAGGATAGCACAATGAAGTCAGTGAAGGGATTCCATTGAGGAAGCACCAGGACATTGAAGAAAGAAGGCTGAGGGATTTGTAGACTTAAGAGTCAGTCCTTGAACTTTACCAAAAGCTCATCCATCCATCAGAATACAGTAAAGGTAGTAACAAAGACCTGAGTGGTACTTGAATACTACTCAGAGAAGTCAGTGACTCAGAGACAGAAGATAGCAGAAAGAGGACAACCCAACCAGCTATTAAAGGTCCACTCTGTATCCTCCCTCTAATACAATCACCCGAGAAAAATGCCTTCTGTGATGTTGAATGAAAATGACCATGTTATAGTCTGCCCGCATGCTCACTCAGCGAGTGCACACGTGGAGATGAGAGCCTCGGTGGTAGAGCCATCTTTTTGCAATTTCTTTATCTGAAACCACATATAACTTTTGAAGATGTAAATTTGTAAAACGTCATGCTTTATGTATTGCTTTTTTGGCATCTACTTAAGTTTTTAAGAATGGATGTTGTCTAATTATGCAGAGGCGCTCTGGGTGAGGAATATACTAAGTGTGCATTAAATAGACAACTTTAAATAATGGCACTTGTGCTAAGAAGTGTATTTTCTGGCAAGCAGCTAATTTATAATGGTCATAGATAAACGCATTAGTATATGAGATGCTTGTCTTTATTGAGTGATTTGAAGAAACAGTATTATATTTTGGAATACGTCTCCTTTATTGGGCCTGTTTTCCATCTTTTACAGAGTTGCTCATATTTTATGTTTATTGACATTTCCTGCACTTAAATGTTGGGAAATGAAAGCAATTTGACAGCAAGAAAAAAAAATGAATGACTGAGGCCTTAGTCTCAGGTAACTGGTAAACAGATAAGGAGAGAGAGAGCTGAATCTCCTAGGCTCTCCTCTCTCTGGGAGCAATTGACTCCTTTCCAGGGTGCGCCTCAGAGGTAGAGAGAATGAGATTAAATGACCGAATTTACTGTGTTCTTAGTGCATAAACCACTACCCTCCATCTTTCTGAGCCAATTTAATTTTTAGCTTTATTCTTGGCCTAATGCAATGTTTTAGTTCATTGCGCTTTTTGGATGTGCGGAAGCAAAGATAATGCGTTATTCTACATTCATTTAATGTTCCATCGGGTTTTTTTTTTTTTTTTTGGTATATCTACCTTTTGGTTATTTAAAAATGTTTCATCCTTATCACTTCACTCATGAAATGTAGATTCATTAAATTACCGTGCTGGGTGGTTCCTGGAGAAATGTGATTGAAGATGAATCTCACCTCTGTCACACACACACCGCAGAGCCTGTCTGCCTGACAGGGCTTCCCAATGCCAACTCAAAAGAAATTTCCATTGAAAAGAACACACGTCCTTCTGACTATACCAGAAAGTGTCAGGAGTCTAGAAGTTTCTGGGACCCCTAACCAGACCTAACATTGAACATTCCTCTAGCGTTTGCTTGCAATGTAAGAGGCAGATAAGGAGTTGTTCTCCAATTGCAGTGAGGAAGTTAGAACCAGTGGCAACCCACTGCGCATGTGTGAAGCCCTGGGTGTTTGAATATACTAAAACATATAACCCTGAATAACTGTCTGCAGAGTTGAATGTGTTGAGAGAGATTCAACCATGGGAACCGAATAAATAGCCCTCCCGAAATAAGTTTGTGCCACCTGCACACCCATCAGAGCTGGCTCACTGTCTTCTCATTAACAGTTTGGTGTCTACACAGAGAGGCAGCTTCCTTGTCACTTGTCACTGCCGAGGATGGTGGGGCACATCCCTCCTCTGCTTACAAAATACATCTGGCTGAACAATTCTCAGGCTACCATGTAGGAAGATATTGAGGGCCACTCGTCTGACTCATTTATTTTATGTGGCATATTGCACAGTGCAGGCAACGACATTTATTGCCCAGAGAAGTCCAACAGTTCACATTCTGTAAAAACAAGTATGTCCGGCTATAAATGACAATGACAGGACCCTAATTATTAGATATTAGATGAGCAATCTGTAAATCAAGGGTTCTGATTGGTTTAAAGGGCTTTAAAAGCTGACCAAAGGCCCAGGTTCCCAGTGAGCATAACGGGGTGAAATAGGAGGGTCCCCTGGTTCTGTTCCAATCTAGACTCCTAAAGAAGCTGCTTCCTGGGAGCCTGAGGGTCTCCATTATCACCAATGGCTTTTTACAATGAATAACAGACCAAAAGATGTGTACCACTGACCAGCAGGTTCCACCAAGTCCAAATGCATCAGAAGAGGTTGGAGCCATCACGGGTATTTTGTGTCAAAGCCATTTCTGCCTGAGTGAATCCGAAAATAAACACCTTTGCTCCCGACCATTCCTCTTTCATTAACACCTCAGCCAAGTTCTTTGGCCAAAGAGACCAGATTTCAGAGTGATGCGAAATTATTCCAGGCCAGGGTGTAACAGCCCTTGATAATTTCATAACTGTGGTTCCTCTCTCCCAACTGATACACACACACACACACACACACACACACACACACACACACACACACGCATCATGATGAGCAAGCACATACAAATTAGAGACAGTGCATTAAAGAAAAGGAAGGTGGAAAAAAAAACTCCGCAGGAAAGCTATTTAGGGCACTGTTCCCATCGGGTTTCTTTGCAAAGCAGTTTAACTGTAGTTAGTAAGTGCACAGTGTAATCTAATAAAAGGCATTTTGCAATATTAAGCAAAAAACATCTGGTACCCAGAATTCCCTGATCATTTTTAACTAGATGCAATCTCTCTCTCTTTCTCTTTCTCTTACAGACATGTGAAAAATAGGCTAATAAGGATCCTTGTGGTAAAATCAGATGGAAAACGGGGAGGCAGAGCCGCGCGTCTCCAGCAGCTCATTGGAGGCAGCTCGCTGGCTCCTCGAGTTGCACCCACCGTAATCATCAGTGCTGGCCCGGTGCCGCCGGATTATTTTGTATATTCATGAAGCTCCTCATCAGCCGTCAGGAGAATGTGCAGTAATCCTTGGATGAAATAAGGCCAATCAGTAGAATAATGAGGAAGGTAATATCTCCCAAGAGGCCTGGAGTGGGTTTTCATCAGACCCAGCAGTAACTCTCCAACTATTTGCTTTACAAATGCAGTCTTTGATCTGTGATTTGGGGGGCTGAGGGGGAGACCGACCTGCTGCAGTATTGTCCAGCCAAGAGGATAACAAGCCGGCAAAGAGGAGGAGGAGGAGGAGGATGACGAAACAGGAGGGAGATCGTGGCTTTTTACACCCCCATGTCCTTTTTATTTACCGTGCCCTAGTGTGTATTCACCTAACAGGTCAATTGCCACCAGGTTTTTTATTCTCTGTCTTCCTCCTATTTATATCTGTGGACTATAATAAGCTTCCTTGAGTTAGGAGGTACTGGGCCTGTATGAATGCCTGCTCTTTTTGTTTCTTTGTGTTAAAAAAAATAAACACGCAAAAACCAGTGAAGACTTTTGAATGAACCTGCAGCACCATCTCCGCATTTCAGACGGAGGGTCTCATGATCCAAGTCCCACCTTCTTGTCTCTTCAGCATGCCCCCAAAGTAAAACGCACAACAAAAAGAGAAACGGAGGAAATGAATGCTGCGAGCGCTCATGGACTTTTCCTTTCACAAAACAAAGCAAATGCTGTTTGTTAGCTGGGCAGGAAACCACACACATGCATCCCCTCTCCACTGGGTCTGGACAGCCGCGGGTTACAGAGAGAAGCACCAGCTCATCTTGGGCAGATTTGCCAGAAAGACTCCTACTGGTTGGAGCAGAGGAAGGAGTTCAGGGGAAGAAAACGCCTGGTGGCTGTCATCAGCATCCTAGACACACAGGCATGTGCGCGCGCGCGCGCGCGCGCGCGCGCGCACACACACACACACATACACACACACACACACACACACTCGCACACACATGCACACACACACGCAGGCACACACATGCACGCACACACATGCACACACACAGGCACACACGTACACGCACACACGCACGCACATGTGGACACACACGCACATACACACCATCCCTCTGACTGTTCTCCTTCCTCCCCATACACTCCGCCGTGAGTCCACTTCCCCTACATACACACATTTTACAAGGGTTCTCACTTACCATGCGGTTTTGTTATGTTTTCTTTCCTCTATGTCTTTATGTACCATTGAAATAAGGCTTTGACTTTGAAGAGAAAGTGGGCTGGATGCTGCATTCTGAAATTGTATGTTTGAATTTTACTTCTAATGAGAATGAAGGAAGATGACCCTTGGTGACTGACCTTATTGGACACATTGTGTATAAAACAAATAAATACATTTGTTTTGGGCAGCCAAATAGAAGATCCATCCAAGTGTCCCACAGAAATTCCTGGACACTCTCTGTCCTAACACGTATCTTCCATATATTCTGAACAAGGGAGGCTTTATTTAAAGTTTATTATAGATTATTGAGCCTGAAGAATTTTTGTTTAAAAAAGCTAGTAGCATAACTTTATGATAAGTGAAGTAGATCTGATTTTTCCAAAAAAATTATCCTCTAAAATTTTGCGCAGTGTGTTTTGAACATTTTATTAATAAGCATTACCATTAAAAAGAGAAATGATATATCAGCTCTTACTAATATTAAAACAACTCATAAGAAATTGAAGAAAATTTCAGTAGATTAAAAGCACTTCTTTGAAAATTAAGTATAATGAGGTGTACAATAAACAAGGTCAAACAAGTTAATTTGAAACGATGAAATGAGGTGAAAACGGATTAAAGGAGATTGCTGGAACAGATTTATTCAGTGGTTGTATGATGATGTCATTAACAAATGCGCCTACTGCATTATGGGCAATTGACATTAGCAGCCGCGTAAATGGTCTTTCGACAGGAGAGATTCCTATTGCTCTGCTAGATGAGCTTATTAATTGTACTTCTGAGCACCTTGGAACAGCCAGGAGGATTTCTGTGAAGAGTTTGAAGCCCTGTAGCCCTTGAAGCCTGGGCTTTTAGAAATAGGCTACTTCAGCCCTTTGCCTTTGATGTTGGCGGAAAGGGGGGTGTTAGAATGCAACTGTTTTAGAAATTGTGAAAGGGCCATATTTGACATTTGATTCACCCTATTCTAGGATTTTAAACTGTGATGTAAATTAGTTCGAAACTGGTCTTTCTTCCATTTTCTCTTTTCAAACTGTAATACGGTTAAATGACAGAGATTAATTACTAAAGTAATTACTGTTGGAAAGCAAAGGGACAGTTGTATGAGACGGTCTTTCTTGTGATGACCAAGGCTTTCTTGACAATTATGCTTAATTCCAACAATGATTATTCTGTGTGGCAAAGTCGACCTGCACAAGGGCACACGGGCATTGGTGCATCCTTGCTCCCGGGGAGCTATTAGGACGAGGTAATTATATTTGACTAGCTGCTGCAGCCCCCCCCCCAATTCCCTGAGGACCACCTATACTTATCTCTGATGGCAGTGCCTAAGTCTCTACCTATGTCTGCCACCTCACCTTGTTTTCTGCTTCATTGGCTGGCCTGGGCTAACCCTGGGCTAACCCACGACTCTGGAAATATACACATGAATTGTGACCTAAGATCCTTCTACTTTCATATGGACTGGCTGTGCATTTCTGCAAAAGACATCATCAAAGAGGGGACCCCAGTGGATCCCTCTGTCCCCGCTCTCTGGATCTGTAAGATGTATGGAGGAAGGTCACAGGAGGCATGTAATAAAACTCTGGAATTCTAAACACTAGCACATTTCCTCATGAATTAATGCTGGACCATCATAAAAAAAAAATGAGCGAATGATCCGCAGGAAAAGGCTCCGGGGTTATTGGCTGGCATAATTGACTCGCAGATTTCGTGAAGCCCCTTTGCACCTCTGACCCCCCCTCATGGCTGTCTTCTCTGTGGCTACTTCCTAGGACAGGGTTACGATGTGCTGTTAACATTAGCCTCGCGCAGTGTCTGGATGATTGGCTATGCCTCTTGTAAATGTCCCACATAAACCCTGCAGGCCGTCTCCGGCCACCGTGAAAGAGACAGTTACTGCAGGACCCCTGGGCTGGGAGGGGAGAGGCGAGGAGGTGGGCCCAGAGGGAAAGCAGGATGGAAAGGCAGCTCCCTGAGTGAGTATTTTAATGTGAGCAATTCCAAAGCAGAAGAGCCTGACAGCTGGCTTTGCCTTGACTGTTCATTTCCTTCCAGCCATGCCGGTCCCCAGAGCGCATCCCTAGAGTGATGCTTCCTTCAGGGTGCAGCCAGCCAGCAGCCTCTGGAGGGAGACCCATGGGAGCGATGGAAAGATTTGATCCCTGAGGGTGGCAGGAAGCTCGGTGTGGGTGAGGGGAAGAAAGGAAAAGGGGAAGAGAAGGAGGGATGGGGAAAGAGAGGCAGGAAGTGGGAGGCAGAACCCATGGGTGGGGAGGACTGAGAAGGGCAGGACGTCGGGCTCTGCTGCACCTTCCAGGTGTCATTGCTGCGTGACTTCATCCTGAGCCATAATCAACTTCCTTAATGAAATACGTAATTAACATATTATAATTGTGGCAAAGATGATTTTGACAGAAATCATTTTCCATATCTAATACTATGCTAATTTAATCTGTTCCTTACTCCCCGACATGACCTTTAGTTATTAAGTTTCATGGCAGAATTGAGGCTTGTTTTTTTTTTTGTTGTTGTTGTTGGTTTTTTCCTTTGCTTTTCTTTTTCTTCCTTCTTTCCTCTCTCTCTCTCTCTCTCTCTCTCTCTCTCTCTCTCTCTCTCTCTTTTGTGATGAATTGATTTATCCAGGATGGTTGAGACCCTTCTCTTGGCATGGCTGTTATTTTATTTCCCTTAAAAAAATCTCTCATAGACAAGTGTGTACACACACGCACGCACGCACGCACGCACGCACGCACACAGAAGAAAAGTGTTCCTGAAACACAAGACAGGGGGCTGTCTTTCTTCCTGTGACCTCTGAGAAGCTGCCTAGCCTCAGACATTGGGAAGGTACTGGTCACACAGCTCAAGTGAAAACAGCATTATATCGTCGAACCATTTGGGTTTCTGGTTCTTCTCTTGGAGTTAAGAGTATAGCAGATGGTGTTGCTATAATTAAAATGAAGCAAAGTCATCAAATTACTTGTTTTACTAATGTATGAGTGTGAGAAACCATGCACAATTTTGTATGCATACGTGAATTGTATGTGTGTGTATACATGCTCATACACATGTGGGCACATGTGTGCATGGGTGCACATGTGTTTTCATGGGTAGCTGGGCCTGAGAATGAGATTGGGTGTCTTCCTTAGCTGCTCTCCATCTTGTTTTCTGGAGACAGAGTCTCTCACTGAACTTAGAACTTACCTAATTCAGCTAGACTAATTGTCTGGCAAAGCCCAGGGACCCTCTTTTCTCTGCCTTTCAAGGGCCAGGATTACAGGCATGCACCACCACACCCTGCAATGTACCACGGAGCCATCTCCCTAACCCCTAATTAATTGATTTAAATGAAATTGATTTATTTTTAAATACTTTCACTTATTTCTTTAAGAGAGTGAGTAAGGTATGACAGGGCCTCTTGCCACTGTAAACAAACTCCAGATGCATGGACCATATTGTGTGTCTGGCTTTATGTGGGTATTGGGGAATTAAACTTGGGATGGCAGGTTTTACAAGAAGGCACCTTTAACCATTGAGTCATCGCCCCAGCCCTTAACAAAATGTTTAATCTTATCCTACTCTTTGTTTCGTTTGTAATTATGTTATCTCAAAAGAACCATTCTGAATCAGCATCTACACACATCTCTGTCCCTTCTTGTTGACAGAAGGAAATCAGATGTTTAACGATGATTCAAAAACATCACCACAGACAATGGTACACTAGGCTGGTATTTGTCAAAACTTCACTTTGGCTCATTATAAGAAAGATGATGTGAGAGGTCACCCAAAATACAGGCATGTGAGCTCCATCCTGACCTGAACAACATACTCTAATCTACTCAATCCTGTATCACAGACATGTGAGCCCCATCCTGGCCTGCACAAGGTACTTTGAACTATTCAGTTCTGTTTACTCCCCCATCCAACCACATTTAAAACATGGTGGTTGAGGACAAGTAAATCAATTTCAGTATATTTTGCCTAATTAGAAAATTTATCAAAAAGTCACTAACTGAAGTAATTAAGTTCTTCCAGTTCTTTGATGGTTTTTTTGTTTTTATTTTTTGTTTTCTCAAGGTGTGGTCTCAGTTTAGCCCAGGCTGATCCTATCTCTGCCCCCATGTGCTGGGATTAAAGGCATGTGTCACCACACCCAGCTATTGGTTCATGTTGATACAGAGTCTCATGTAGTCCAAGCTGTCCTCAGACTTTCTACTGACCTTAAAGCAGAGGCTGACCTTAAACTTCTGACCCTCCTGCCTTCACCTCTCAAATCATGGAATATCCAATTTATCAATTTTCATAGTTTTCTTTTACTATGATTCATACAAAGTTTCAGATCTTAGACCCAGTTTACATATGAGGAAAACAGTATAAATGATTGTATGAATGACTTCACAATTCCCATTTATACTGTTTTCCTCATATGCAAACTGGGTCTAAGATCTGAAACTTTGTATGAATCATAGTAAAAGAAAACTATGAAAATTGATAAATTGGATATGCTCAATATTGAAAAGAAAAGCATTTGAGAATACTGAAAACTAATACTAGCTCCCAAAACTAGTCTATACCATAACTTGTGAGAATGTGAAAAAGAAATTATATAAATACTTAGAGCAAAGGATCATTTTATTGGTTATTATTTATATGAATTATATGTTAGAAACAACAAATAACAGAACAGATTGGCTTGCATAAAATTAAGATAATCATAAGTTCATTCTGCCATTTTTAATTCACATACATACATCATGAAAATGACAAAAATATATCCCTATTTATTTTGGTTGAAAGTTACTAAGCTCAAACATATTTTAAAAATCAGTCAGGAATAGCAATATGTGGCCTGGAGAGATGGCTTAGCAGGTAAAGGCACTTGCATGCAAAGCCTGATGGCCTGAGTTCAATTCCCCAGTACCCATACAAAGCCAGATGCACAAAGTGGTGCATGTGTCCGGAATTCATTTGCAATAGAAGGAGGCAGTGGCACACACCCATATGCACTCACTATCTCTCTCACTCTTTCTCTCTCTTTTTTCTCTCTCTTCATATGTATATATTCTGAGATATATATGGATATGTATGTCAGATAATATATATGGACATATATCAGACATATAGAATACATACATCATATATTATGTATATTTGAAAGAGAGAATTGGCAATAGGAAGTTTGTGACTCACTATTAAAGAAATGTGTATTTCCCTTTAGTCATTTAAATGTAATTTCCCCTAATTTGCTGGATATCTTTGTAAGAATAGCTTTACATTTTGGGCTAAATCCAACATCCAGGTCTACTAAACATGAGTTTCTATTGGTTACTTTTACCCTACATCTTGGTCACATTTCCTTCTTTCCTAGCAGATCATGCATCGGTTTGAGTTTCAAGACAGGGTCTCCCTTTGTAGCCCAAGCTGACCTCAAATTTGTAATCTTCCTGTGTTGTTGGGACCCAGCCTGGCTGAATATCTGTGAGCTAAGTTTTAGAATATAATATGCAGCCGGATGTGGTGACTTACACTTTTTGGTCCGAGCACCAGCATGGTAACTCATGCCTTTTGATCCTAGCACAACTCCAGGAGGCACAGGTGATGGAATTAAATGCTGATAAGCTTTATTCCTGCTTGCTAAACTTCCTTGTGAAAGAGATAAGACTATACAATGCAGTCTTGGATTGTATATAAGGTTGGATGCTGGAATAAAGTTTTGAGATTTGCCCTGACCTATCTCCCAGCCGAGTGTGCTTCTCCAGTGTCGCATTCACCTCTTCCCGATGGAGCCTGTCTCCTTCTGGCAGGCTAGACTTGGGCTATCTTCGCAGGGGGCCAGGGGGCCACGCTTTACCCAACACTGTGTCATCCTGCCAAGTGCTGAGATTACACGTATGTGCCATCATGCTCAGCAACAGTTTTCTTGTTTGCTAAAATTTAAAAAAATAACAGATTATTCTACTCCTTTGGATTCTGCTTTTCTTTTCCAATGAGGATTTTTCTCCCTTGTTATTTATTTATTTTTTTAGTCAGCATACAGAGTTTTAGGTATCATTATAGCATTTTGAAACACAATTTATTTTAGTTGATTTTCCTCCCCTCTCATCTCTTCCATTCCCTTACTTCCCCTGCCCCTACATTCCTCCCTTTCTAGTTATACATCACGTGAGTCCTTTTGCCCTTTCCTTAGCCCCTTCCTTGTTTTCATCTGCTCAGTCCCTCCTCCCTGTGATGTGTAGCTACTGATACTTCTGTTAGGTTTCACTTCACTTTAGTCATTAGGGTCACCTCTGTGTCTGCTTAGCTGACTGAGTCAAAGATTGGGTAGGGGCTGAGTTCACCTTGTCCTGGTGGGGTGGACACCTTTGCCAAGTGATGGGGTGAGGTTTAGGGTACACCGTTGGTGCTTCTCCCAAGAGCCTCTGCTGTTCTCTCAGGACCCTCCTGCACATGGTCACAGTTGAAAGTCATGGAGCATGTTGGTGGCTTGGCTTTGTCTCTCTACCATTCTCTTAGTTCTAGAATCTTCCACTATGCTGGTATGCTTTTTGCCCCAACTTGAACTCCCAACACTGGGCAAGGAGATCCAGTGTTTGTCCCCTTCCTTTCCTGTCACATAGGTTACATTTACTGACAACCTCAAGTTATCAGCCTTTGCTCAAAGGCCTCAGCCACCCCTGTCATCAGTCCAGTGACAAGGACACTCAATTTTCACAGCCAGTGCTAACCTAGCAAAACTTGCATGCATAAACTGTGCAGGAGGACAGGATGGGCTAGTTCCAGGAAAGGGGACAGATATCCCCCCATTTCTAAAAACAGATTCAATTTCAGTCATTTTTCATGATTAAATACATTTTTTTCAGCTTTTTGTTGTTGGTGGTGTTTCTTTCTCAGTCTTCAGACCCCAGAAACAGTTGCTTCCCACGTGATCATATTTGCTCATGTGAGGGATGGTTTGATCACTTCTTCACACAGCCACAGTCCGAATTCCCTCCGTCAAAGCAGACTGCAGAGGGCTGAGAAGATGGCTCAATACTTAGAAGTACTTGCTTGCAAAGGTGCCAACCTGAGTTCAATCCTCCCCAGCACCTATGGACACAACGTCTCCTCCATCCTAACAGGCCTACAACAATGGGGGGAGGAGGGAGCCATGACACCCCACACACACAAATCAGTCAGTCAGTCATCAATCAACTTAAAAATGAACTGCAAAGACTCTACTGTAAGAAAGAAAAGAAATAGTTAAAAACCTCTCACGTGTCTAGGGTCTCTCCTCCCTTAGGGTCTGTGTAAGGTGCACTGTGTGGGCAGGAGCTTCATTCTTTGCTTTGTGTGTCAAGCAGTGTGGTGCCCTAATATCTTGCCAGTACCCTAAAAAGGTATTCTTCCAGAAACTTCACTTTTTGATTTCCACAAGACAGCCTGGGAAGATTGAAAGTGCCTTTTATTGAGTCCCACCCATTACTCGGGAAGATAAAATATATATATATTTCATACCTAGAGGGAAACTGTAAATTAGGTGAGCTTAAGAAACTGCATGGCTGCTGTCTTATTTAGTCGTTTCATCTCCTTTCGTGTTTTCTTTTTAGAAGTCAGTGGCTATGCAAGGATTTAAAAATGGCTTCGTAGAATATACTCTCATGGTGTGTATTTTCATGGTGATCTGGTGAAAGAGAAAGGAGTGATGATAAGAAAGAGTTATGTTCCAGGACATGATGAAACGCTTGTGTAGAGAAAACAGCCATACATCCCAGAACTTTATTTATTGACAAATTAATTCTCAATAAGTATAATTCATCTGCTTAACATTAAAAGCAACTAAACTTTTATAGCTTTCCGCATTCGACCTTTCATATAAGTGAATTGACAAATGAGAAAAAAAATGCCTAGTTAGATTATGTATCTTGATTTTATATTCAGATATATGGTAAATATGACTATAGATAAAACATCAGAAAGACAAGCACTCAGAGAAATTAGGAGCTGGCTTTATGGGGACTTCATATTTCATCTTTCCCTGGAATGTCAAAGTGAGATAAGAATAATTGATCTTTTGTAAATTTGTAAAACAAATAGATTTCAGTTAATACACAGTGAGCAGGCAATGGCTAAGAAGATTTTAGATTTATATAATCTCTTTGGTTTTTATTCAACTATCTGAGGTTGTCTCAGTTTATATTTACCAGCAACTCACTCTCTAAAACATAACTTTACGTGTACTATAATAATATTTTGAAATATATATAATTCCTTTGATCCTCTTACTTAATTATTTTATTTATTTATTTACTTGCAAGCAGATAGAGACAGACACACACAGAGAGAATGGGTGTGCAGGGTCTCTAGCTGCTGCAAGCAAACTTCTGATACATGTGCCACTTTGTGCATCTGGGTACTAGGGAATTAAACCTGGGTCGTTAGGCTTTGCAGGCAAATGCTTTAACCTTTTAGCCATCTCTCCAGCCCTGATCCTCTTGTGTGTGTGTGTGTGTGTGTGTGTATGTATGTATGTGTGTGTGGTGTGAGAGGACATCCTTAAGTATTTCTGCTTGGGAATGTCATCCACCATTTATCGATACAGAGTCTCATTTGTCTGGAGCTCACTATTCAGGCTAGATTGGCTGCTCAGGGAGGCCACAGGGATCTGCCTTATCCCTGCCTCCCCAGTGATAGGATTACAAGCACTTGCTACCATACCTGGCTTTATTTTGGGGATCAACCTGAGGTCTTCAGGCTTGCAAGACAAATATTTTCCAGCTGAGTTATCTCCCCACTCATTTTATATAATTCCACTTATTCTGATCCTTTCCTCTAGTACAGCATGCTCTTCCTCATGGAAGTGGGGACACAGGAAGATATGGGAGAACCAATGTTTGGGTTCTCGGCTTGGAGGTCCAGTATGAGCTGTTGATAACCATGGCTCTGTGAAGAAAAAGTAAGTGGTCACTTGAGAATGGGAAGGACTTTTTAAAGCTCTTTCTTTGAATAACTTTTCTTGAATCCAAGAGGCAAGCATCGGATTCCAGGGGCCCATGTGGATGACCAGACCTAAGCACAGCAGGGTAAGGTGATGAGAACATCATCTGCACTCACTGTTCAGGAGAGGTTGGAAGTGAAAGCCCACCTACAGGTCTGGAGTAAGGTCTGCCCTTCACAGTGAGGATGCCTGAAGGGTTGAGATGCAGGAAGGCTGGTACAGCATGAAATCCTCCCTACCTTTGAAGATGTATTTCAGATAGGGGTTGAGAGGTCTGTTCTCAGCCATGGAAACTGTGGTGAGGCTACGCCTATGGGGCTTTTGGCTGTAGGCTCTTAAGATACTGCTTTATGGGGTGGTGGGGTGAGAACACACAGCTAAAGTTCTATAAAGCCAACCTGAACCCACAGGAAACACTTTCCCCAAACCAAAGAACCATATGAATGATGGAAAATAATATATGGAAAACCAGTTAACATCGTGAAAGAGAAACACCCAGGTCCTTAGTCCTCAGACATAAACCACATCATGGAAATTGCGTGTATATGTGCCAGCCAGCATGACTTAGTGAGGAGAAAGCCTGAAGTTTCTCTTTTTTTTTTAAAGGCTGATAGATGAGGCAAGGAGATTTATCACTTTTTAATTAAGCTCACGTCAACTTCGTGAAGTTTATTTCAGAACAAATCTGTTGACCAAAGTCTTTTTGAAGAAACTGCCCCTTGTTGAAGCTTAAGTATTCATGGGAAATCTCCCCGAGAGGGAGGACTGCTCCTTGGGTTCGGCTGCCACATGTCAACCGACACAGGCTGCATGGTTTGTGGTTTCTTATGTGACCAGTGTATTTATGGAAATGAGTTCAAGATCAATCTTTGTTATTTTAAAATCCAGAGCAGCTCACTTCCCTGAGGGGGAAAAAGACGAAAGCTGACATAAATCTTCCAAGACTCCACCTGCACCCAAAATCTCAACACAGTGCACCCATAACGAACTCTTACCCCAGCTGGAATCTGGGTATTAGCAGTGTCCCTGGTACTTGGAAATCAAATTTGAACTGCAGATTGTGACCTTTATAACCCAGTCCAATAGTTTTCCTTTCTGGAAGAGTTGACATGTGTATTTAGCTCTGAGGATGAACGTTGACAGGGTTCCGATGAGCCTAAGGTAAGGGGAGCGAAGAAGAAAGCCTTGGGTTAAACTACTTAATTTCAAGTATGGAGAGTCACTTAAATATGTACTAAATTCATATCACAGTTGTGATTACCCACATCCAATGAGGAAAAAAAATAAATATTTTTATTTATTATTTGCAAGCAGAGAGAGATAGAAGAGAAACAGAGAATGGGTGTGCCAGAGCCTCTGGCCTCTGCAAACAAACTTCAGATTCCATATGCTACTTCATGCGTCTGGCTTTATGTGGGTACTGGGGAATTGAACCTGGGTCATTAGGCTTTGCAAGCGAATGCTTTAGCAATGAGCCATCTCTCCAGCCCCAAAGAGAAAAAGTTTTAAGATCAGCCTGTGTGTGTGTGTGTTGGGGGGGGTGAGGGGGGTGTGATACAGATCAGCGTTAAGAGTCCCCACAGGGAGAAGAGCAGGTTGAATGGAGACACTGAAATCTGGTGACTAGATCACACTAAATGTCAAACAGGAGAGTGGAGTAGGGGACTGGAAGACAGCTCAGAGGAGAAAGCTCTTGTCATCCAGGTGTGAGGAGCTGAGGTTGGATCTCCAGCACTCACATCAGTGTCAGGAGGTGTGATGGCCACCTGTTTTCTCTGCACGTGACAGCCAAGGGACTCACTCCCAGGACAAGCTGGCAAACTATACTAGCTGAATTGGCAATGTGTGCATTCCAGCCAGAGGTGGAGAGCCAGCTGCCTCCACATGCACACGAGCACGTGCACACATGCGTGCACGTGTGCATACTTCATGTTCGCATACTTGACGTGCATGAGAAGGAGAGTGGGGATGGTGATGGCAGAGACAAGTTGTTCTTCCAAGAAGTGGGCAGGGAAGAAGAAAGCAGGGTGAAGAGTTCAAGGGTAAAAGAGGGATCAGAGAAGATTCAGAAATGTTTATTTAAAATTAAAAATAAGGAATTATAGGACTGAAGTTCCAGGCTCCAACCTGTGCTAAAACACACACACACACACACACACACACACACACACACACACACACACACACACACAATGGTCATTTTTTTCTTCACTCATTCTGTTCCAGGGAGACCCTGGGTTCCAAGGTCAGTCCACCTCACGGGGAAGCTCCCCACAGTCTCTCCAAATCATGACACACTACTTGGGGTTTTAAAGAAAAGTAACATAATTAGAAGTGTCACTATTATTGCAGGATGCCTGCTTTCCTCCAGAGCAGGTGGAGGCTGCTGCCTGGGGGCAAATGAATACTTCCTTCTTGTTGTAATATGAAAGAAGGTTTTATTTTTAACATATTATCGTGACTGAAGGCATTTCATTAAAATTGATCAGCCAGGTTTAGTGTAGGACTGACTGCACCAAATTGGTGAATTTACCTTAAAGAAAAACCAATTTGTGTCAAAAAAAATCTACCACCAGATCATTCAAGCTGATCCTAGAAGGTGGATTTCTAGAATATGGGAGTGACTCAGAGGATGGTGTCTGTGTCCTCCACCTCTGACATGAAGCATGTCACCAGGGATGGACCACTGAAAGGTGGCGGCACCTTGTCCCCTGCCACCAGCTCCTAGGTGAGGCTCAGGTCTCATGCAAAGACACTGGGTACAGTGTGACAGCAACTCTCCCTCAATCATTCATGATGTAAAATTTGTTCCTGTAAATGTGATGGATGGTATTATAAATCTGGATAAAGCGAATACATTTAAAGAACAACTTCACTATTATATGTTAACATATTGCATTAGGTTCATATGTTAAGCTACATAAAACACATATCTATTGTATACCATATATTAGTATGTTCGATGTATATATTAATGGTATGTGTGATACACGTTCCAAAGATAATACAATTATATTGAAAAACCAAATGGTTGACAAGGAAATTTTTGAGTTTTATGACTATTTTTCTCTAAAACTATGTGATTACTAAGATATTACCTCTCTATGAACTCATATTCATATGAAATGTGCATCCATTGGTGGGTCTGATCTGACCTCCTTACCGTATCAGTAACTATCTGGACAGTTTTTAAAAAAGATTCATGGCAATGAGCCATTAGTGGGTTTTCACAGGGACACCTTGAGGTCCACCCCTCACCTGGCCTTCCTACCCTTCTGCCTGTGGCCCATCATCCTGTGAATGGGGATCTGTTTCCCCTATGGTATCAGCAGAGGCACACCTCCCCGAGTTCAGCTCCCAGGCTGAACTCTGACATGTCAGTGCCTGCCAGCCACAGAGCTGACATTTTCAGTCCTCCTCCGCCCGGTGGAGAAATGCCAGGCAGTTTCTACCTGCCTCTTGGAACGCGCTTTGAAAAGAGTTTCCTTGCTCATGAGTTAATAAAATAGAAAAGCCTATTGTTGTTTTCTGGAATGTTATCACATCCGTGTGTGACTCTGGCTGCTCTGGCCATCACGGTTAAGGCTGGAAAAGACCATGGCTCACTGAACATTCTAGAAGGAGACCTGAAAGACTGAACCTTTCTGAGCTCCACCACACCCCTGAATCAGCCAGCATGGTGGTCAGATGAAGCTCTTGTCTCCTGAGGAAATAAGCTGGTCGGTGGTAGGATTTTCTTGGTTGAGGTGGAACGATTCTAATTGACACATTGTCTTCTTAAGCGTCACAAACAAGGACATAGGTTGGTGTCCAACCGGAACAGTATTATTTCAAAAATTCTTGTGTGTGTACGCATGAGAGAAGTGTATATACGAATAAATGTTCATATGTGTGGGTGCATATGTGCGTGCAGGTGTGTATGCATGTGTTTGAGTGTGTATGTGGAGGCCAGTGGTTAATGCTGAATATCTTTCTTGGTGACTCCTCACTCGTCTTTGAGACCATCTCTCACTGATTTAGCTCATCTTGCTAGCCAACAAGTCTTAGGGAATCTTCTATCTCTGCCTCTCAAGCCCTGGCCTTATAGACATACACGCATACTAACTGGAACTTTACATGGGTGCCAAAAATATGAAGTCAGGTCTTCATGCTTCTGCAGCGAGCACCTTACCCACTGAGCCATCTGCCCATTCATTCCCTGTTTAACATTTACTAAGACAGTGGGAGGGGCACATGCTCACAGCTTCTATTGATAATGTCATTTTTTTTTGAAGAAAGCTAGCTTCCTGCATGATAAGCTCACAATTCAATGAACTTGGTTGGTAATAAGAAAAAGTTCTAAGATAGTAAACTATAACCAAATGCACATGCAACACCTGCATGGAACTATAAGGTTATAGAATACATAACATTAGTACCTGTGCTCGATGAGAGATGGCTCAGTGACAAAATGTACTTCCCACGCAAGCATCAGGGTCTGAGGTGCCTGAGTCAAAACTAGTTCAAATATTCAGAACATGCATAAACAGCTGGGCATGGCCACACATACCTGTAACTCTAGTCCTGTGAAGAAAGAGGAGAGAGCAGAGAAGTGTTGCAGCTTACAGGTGGCAAACTCTGGAATCAGTAAGAGACTCCATCTCAAGGAAAAACAAGTTAGTGAGTGACAGAGGGTGTCACCTCTAGCCACAGAAGTTAAGCCCATGGCACATGTAGGGCAAGCACCCTACAGGGCAGAAGGATCTGAGTTCAATTCCCCAGTTTCCAGAGTACCCATGTAAAGCCAGATGCACAGGGTGGCCAATGTGTCTGCAGTTTGTTTGTGGTGGCTGGAGGCCCTGGTGTGCCCATTCTCTCTCTCTCTCACTCTCTCTCAAATAAGTAAACAAATAAAAGATTTTTTAAAAGCTCAAATGGAGGCTGCGGAAGTAGGAATACTTGGTTTAATCCTACTGGTTGTGACATTTTATTCTTCTATGTATTTACTAATTATTTTATTTACATTTGCAAGTGCATGGGGTACTGATCAGCACATACGCATGGATACATCACACACCCCATGCACGTACACACATACACAAATAAAAAAAACATATTCATAAAAGTTAAGGTTTGTGCTTCTCAATGCTTTAAACCCAGGTGAGGTTAGATCAAGGGGAACAGAGGACCAAGGTTGATCGATCCCAAGTGAAGAGCAGAGCCAGCTGTTGATTTTAGAACTTATGCTGTTAACTGTTGAAGAGCCCATTGTAAGGAGGTCAGGGACGCATGGGCCAACCCAGGTGATTCTAGTTATGCAGAAGAGACACTTGGTGACCCATGTTCACATGAAGCCAAGATTTGCACATCCTTTCTGAGAATGTTCTTCTGGAATGTAGATAGAGAACCATAAGCAAATAAACTTGAAGAGACTGAAATATTAAGTTCATTATATGAAAATAAATTGAAGCTGGACAGGGTGACTCACACCTTTAATCCCAGCACATGGGAGGCAGAGGTAGGAAGATTGTTATAAGTTATAAGTGTTATAAGCCATCCTGGTGAATTCCAGGTCAGCCTGGGCTAGAGTAGTGAGACCCTATCTCAAAGAACCAAAATAATAATAATAATAATAATAAGAAGAAGAAGAAGAAGAAGAAGAAGAAGAAGAAGAAGAAGAAGTTGAAGTTGTTCAGAAAATGCAAGAGGCTAAATTTATTTAGACAGGAAAATATTTATTTTGAGTTTCGAAAACCAAAGCTTTCTTATTAGAGAAATATTGATTAGTTATTTCCCATAATAAAGTAGGAAAATATTTAAAAATAATAAAAAACATTCCCCATCATAAAATAGACACTTTATTTTATGCCTTTCAATATGCCAGGAATATGTTCTTTGTATGAATATTTTTGCTCTTCACTCAAGGTTCTATTTTTGGTAAGTTTGGTTTAGCTCATCTACACTAGTAGTAACATCTTTGTTTTTAATGTTAATACACATATTTACTTGTTAAATGAACGAGGTACACTATTTTAAAGTTGAATTCAAGTCTGAAGTTTCTATGCGATTTTAAACAGAAGTTGAAGGATTATCTATGTCATAGCTAAAAATAGCTGTTATAAAACTATCACATTTTGTACTGAAATGCTAAGAAAGTAGAATGAAAACAAAATTAAAAATAAAGCCCATTCAAGTCCAACGATAATACTGATGACATTTTATATTCACTCAAAAATATATACACATGCATATTGCAGAATCACCAAGTTCATGGTGTTTGGTAACCTGTTCTCGTACCCATTCTCTCTCTCTCTCTCTATCTGTCTCTTTCTCTCTCACACTCTCTCAAATAAGTAAATAAATAAAAGATTTTTTAAAATCCCAAATGGAGGCTGAGGAAGTGGAGTACTTGGCTTAATCCTACTGGCTGTGATGTTTTGTTCTTCTCTGTATTTAATAATTATTTTACTTATACTTTCCTCTTCCGTTTTTGCTTCCTTCCTTCCTTCCTCCCTCTTCACGTATTCCATTCCTCTCTCCATTCTTCCTCCTTCTCTCCCTCCAACCTCCCTCTTTCCACCCCTAATGAATGTTAACTCACTCCTTCCCTTGTGGTAGGCACAATGTGATGCCACAGGGAATACACCAAATTAGCTTTCAGAAACTTCCAGTCTGAACTGACCGGTCACACTAAGGAAGACATTTTAACATCTAATATGGTTTGATATCTCTAATAATTTCTTCACATACTTAACAGTGCTCACTGTGTGTACTTGTGAGTTGCTACTTGGTGTTGTCGTCACTGTGACGCAGATGTCTTCCTCTCTGGGTGTGGGTGATGCTTCTCTCTTTGCCAAGTCTCTTCAAGTGGCAGGGATGACTTTGGCATGAAGATCAGAGGTTTAATTTCAGACGTGGGACACTTAAAATGTTGCATTGGCTAATATTGCCTGTCAACTTAGCAAGATCTAGTATCATCTAGGAGACAAACTTCTGAGCATGACTCTAAGGGAATTTTTAGATTAGTCTAATTAAAGTGGGAAGATTCACCGTACCTATGGGTGGTACCATGGGCTGGGATCTTGGGCCAAATAAAAAGGAGAAGACAAGCTAAGCACCAGCATTCACCTCTCTGTGTTTCCTGACTGAGGATGTAATGTGACCATCTACCTCGTGCTCCTGTCACTATGGACTATAGTCCCTCAAACGGTAAACCAAAATAAAACTACATTTCTTTTTTGTTTCCTCAAGGGTTTCAAGGCAGAGGGGCCAGTCAAAAGATATTTTAGTTTAAGCTTACTGAGTGTATTGACAGGGGCAGTGGGCTGGTCAGGAGCTATAGAGTACCACATACAGCCATAGCTGTGTAAGTATGAGGACAGAGCCTGAGTCTCCTTCCACACACATTGTCATGGATCCAGGGGAAATATGAACGTGACGACCTCATCAGAAGTAGAAAAACAGCAGGATTCAAACAATAGTGTTCTTACTGCACCTTTCAGTCAGCTGTACCTCAACCAGGCATTGACTTTTGCCTACTAATATCACACTGTTCACCTCCATCCAAAGGTCCTTTTTATCCTCTAAATGTGAGATGCAGATGATAATAGAAATTATCACATGCTATCTATGTAAATGCAAAATGAATTTGTTAAATTGTAATATTGGGCCAGGCATCGTGGTGCACACCTTTAATCCCAGCACTTGGGAGGCAGAGATAGGAGGCTTGCTGTGAGTTCAAGGCCACCCTGAGATTACACAGTGAATTCCAGGTCAGCCTGGGTTAAGGTAAGACCCTACCTGGAATTTTTTTTAATGTAGTATAGGTCTGGAGAGATGGTGCAGTGGTTAAGGGGCTTATCTGCAAAGCCTGAAAGCCTGGGTTCAATGCCCCAGTACCCACATAAAGTCAGATGCAGAAAGTGGCTCATGCATCTGAAGTTTGTTTGCAATGGTGAGTGTCCCTGGTCTCTCTCTCTCTCTCTCTCTCTCTCTCTCTCTCTCTCTCTCTCTCTCTCTCTCTCTCTCCTTGCAAATAAATAAATATTTTTAAAATGTAGTATGGGCCTTAGCTTAGATCAGTGCATGAAAGGAATTATACGGTATGCAAAAATTGCTTATTGGTTGGTGAAAATCCCTACAAAAACAAATGGACCTCAGTGGATCTCAGAAAGAAATGACTTAAACAACATAAACAATTGTTTCTCACAAAATTCTAAGGCGGGAAACTGAGATTAACTGGGAAGTTCCGTTCTCCAAGGTCCCTGAATGATCTTCTGAGCGTCGGCTTTGTCCTTCTCAATTTTGCACTGTGGTATAGTGGAAGCCAAAGCATTGCAGTTGAATTCCAGCCAGTGGAATGAGGGGAAAGAATGCTGAGAAGTTTTAATTTCCAAGTCCAGGAATTAGTGAGAACCCAGTCACACCTAACCTCAAGAGAAGTAATGAAACACAATTTGGATAAATTACTTCCCAATACTTAGCTGAGTTTCTCTTTCCATCCTCAAGGGAGAGGATTGATTTTGAAGAGACTTATCCACTTCTCTACAATGACTACATTCTAAATAGTGATAGTGAATAGGAAATAGTAGGCTTTAGAAGGGGCAGAACATGATCAGCTTTTATTTTTTGATAGTGTTCCCAGGTTCTGCAAAGAATGACCTTACTTTTTTGCTCAGGGTATGCCTGTATCCTGGTCATCATTGATGGCTTAGGAGTTTTGTGAAACACAGAGGTCAACCAGGGAAGCCTAAGCAACACGGTTCACTATTTTAAGATGATGCCATGTCACAAGCTGAGAAGCACATATGTCCTCACAGAAAAGAAGACCAAGGGGAAGCATGGTTACTAACTTGTGAACAGCCATCATCAGAAGAGAAAATACGTTAGAAAAAGATATGATCATGATTATGCAACTGATCTGATATTGAAGGAGAAACAAGAGCAAGATAACGTTTTATAGGGAGTCAGGTCAGGGACATCAAGGAGATGCCACCCAGCCTGCCCTGGAAGAACTTGGACCTGAGTCTGACCCACTCTCTTCCAAGTTAGCTAAAAGAAAAGCCACTTCCCGCTTCCTCCTCAGCTCAGCACCCCTGGGGACTGGCCCCTCCTGAGTCAGCCCCTTGACCCATCAGCCAATCAGGTCTCTCCTTTACACAGGAGTCTGATGACAAGGCTCATCCTAATTGGATGTCTGACCCATATAAATGGGTCTTCCAAGTGTGTAACCTCTCTTGGATCTTCCTTCTTTCTAGCCTGGCTGGGAAAGGGTGGGAGGGCAGGGAGTGGGATTTCTTCTTTTCTGCTTCTTTTGGGGTGCTTTCTTGCTTTGTTTCATGTATGACTTTTCTCTAAGCTCTGAGCCCTCTTCTGTCTAATCTCTTAGCTTTCTTCTATGTGAAGGTGAAGGTTTTACACTTTCATCCTTTGCTTCCTGTGTGTGCTGCTTCTGAATCTTTTGGTCTGGGCTCTCCATGTGTGTGTCCAGTGTTTGTTTTCCTGGGAAATTTCTCTATGAAGGACATCTTCCTTCCCGCCTGCTTTCCAGCCAGACAAGGAGAAGACTTCCCTGGCTTGAGTCTTCTGGTTGGCCTCCTCCCTGGATTTCAGTTTCCCCAACAATAAACCTCATAATTCATAATTGACTCTTCTCAAAGTTCATTTTATCCATTGTCTGCTAAAATGGGATAGGACCCAAAAGTTGGGTACACAGGCCTTCCCTAAACCCCAAACTCCTGCATCATATTTTCTATGAGAAAGAAGAATTTATTCATAAAATCCTTAGCCAGCATTAAAAGAACTCCAACCATGGGCCAAACTCTTGGCTAGTATCTGTGTACTTAATGGTGGAAGTGATCTCTGACTGTAAGGTCCTCTGCTATCACAATGTGGGGTACACACCTCCATCCACATCTCCTAATCTTCAACAATTTGACCTTTTCCACCTAAATCTATTTCAGATCCAGTGCCTTACTATGACCTTATTTGGTTATTGACATTACTTGGTTTATACATGATCACAGGATTCTAGAACTCTCCCATTTTCCCTTTGTAAAAAAAAGTTGATCTATGCTTTATACTTTTCCTTGAAAAGTGATCTGAAACTGGCATTTTAAAAAGATACTTAGGGCTGGAGAGATGGCTCAGCAGTTAGGGCATTTGCCTCCAGTGCCTAAGGCCCTGGGTTCAATTCCCCAGGACCCACATAAGCCAGAGCCACAAGGTGGTGGCCCTGGTTCTCTCTCTCTCTCTCTCGCTCTCTCTCTCTCTGCATGAAAATGAATAAATAAAATATTAAAAAAAGATACTTAGCGGGTCCAATATGAAATCAGAGAGTAAAGAAGAATTTCTGAAGAAGCTGGACAAGTTACTCAATCTCATGTTGAATTTTAAATTTGACTCATGGGATGCAAGGGGAATTAAATGTCTCAAAAGATAACATTTAGAGAGTTTGACTTTGATGTGAAATATACTTTACAAATTCTCTCTTCTTTTCTTGCTTTGTACCAATGCTTGTTTTTTGCAAGGCCATCAGTACTATTCACCAAACCAAGACAAAAGAACTGGAAAAAATAGTTCCCTCTGATGCATGGACTTCTCTAATTTTAGTTACAATCATTTACAAAGGTAAAGGAAAAAAAAATCCTGTGAGGGAAACTTTGTGTGAGAAACCTGAAGCTTCTAATTAATCAATTTAAGCAGAAAATCATAAGCTTCTTTTTTCCTTCCTCTTCGAAAAAATAACCCTTCAGAAATAAGTGAACATAATGGAAAATTAATAAAAATAAGGTTTTAAAATGTATTCTGTTAAAGAAAATCTATGATAAGTACCAATTTGCAATTATTGTTTTGTATTATTTTGTCTTAAAAACACATATCAATAGTAATTTTAAGGGATAATCAGAAGTGATGAAGGCATTTGTATGTGAAAGCTTTTTTTTTGGAAATACATTTCAGAATAAGGAATTTAGCTTATTTATTCAGCTGCTTAATTGAATTCTCCAAAGCTAACAAAAGTGTCAATCCATCAGTCTCAGAGCCAGTCATCTCTTTCTTACCTATTCATGATGACAGGAAGTTCACCCAGCTCATGATAACATCCTGAGCAGAGGCATTTGTCTGGCTTGATCATTACAAGTCTCCTAGGTCATCCATAGCAAATGGCACACAGTGAGACCTACTGGTATTTGTTGAGTGAACACATTTCTCCATTTAGAGAAAACCGTTGAACCTCGCCAGTGACTTCTCAGTCAGTCCACATTGTTACAATGAGGACATGGTGGAGGAGGGTCCACTGCATGCTGGTGCAAAGCAACCCACCGAAACCAAGGACATACTGGCCAGGAACTCAACAAACCTTCCTTCTAATCAGATGCTACCATTGACTTTTTTTTTGGATGTGATTTAAACATGTATCCTATGTCTTTTTACAAATCAAATTCAATTATAAAAAAATAAAAAGTCCAGGTCTTACTGGTTTTAGTTTATTGAATGTTAGCAATTGTAGGTACTTTTATAATTAAAAAAATACTTTTGTGAAGATGGCGGTAACTTGGAAAGACTCAAAGCTCATCAGTGTGCTGAGAAGTGACTGACAGTTACGTGTTCAGCCCTAAAATGAGACATCTCTATCACATCTGCCAGCCTCAGGGAATATTGTTGAAGAGGTGACAGAAAGAATACAAGAGCCAGAGGGATAGGAGGAGTGCTTTCTCATGCTGTTTTCTGGATTGTCTATCCAATGCATTCATGCCTTCACAGTGGTTGTAGTTCCCTGCACAATCTTGGGCTCATGAGCATGTCATCATAGATGATGAAGGAAGACAAAGAAAAAGACATCAAAACAGAAGAGGGACTCGTTTGAAAGAAGGGGTTCTGTGGATAGGCTCTGAGGGAGATGGACAGAAGAAAGCCATGGGAGGCGATCATGGTCAAAATGCATCATGTACACGTATGAAAATTATCAACTAAAATATTATCGAGAATAAAGATTAGCTGTTCATCTATTTCTATATGTGAAAGGGCAGGATCTTCATATATAATGCTGAAAAAATAGAGACCCACATGAAAATGAAGAGATGAGAATCTCATTTCATCAACTATACAAAATTCAAAAATGGATTATGGCCACTGAAAACACAGACAAGGAATTCAAAAGTCAACAAAGTAACATCAAATGGAAGCGCTTCTGCATAGTGAGGGGAATGATCGACATGGTGAGGAGTCAACCTGCAGAATAGGAGAACATCCCAAAGCATACATCCAACAAAGGACAAATATCTCAAATGAATAAGAAACTCAACTCAATAGGAAGAAGACAACCCAATTTTTAAAATGGTTGATGGACCTGAATAAATATTTCCCATAGGTGTATAAAAAAGTTCACTTCAGGGCTGAGGAGATAGCTTGGTGGTTAAAAGCACTGGCTACACGAGCCTGGTGACCTTGTGACTGGAGTTCAAGTTCCCCAAACCCACATAAAGCTGAACACAGGCAGCACAGGTGTCTATAATCCTAAATATATGTCTATGATTGTGCAATGGATGGCAGAACTGAGAGATTCCCAGGGCTCATACATAGTTCAGCTAGTCTAGAGCTCACAACAGCACACAGTAAGAAAGACCTTGTGTAAAACAGAATGGAAGGCAAGAATCAACACCCCAGGGTTGTCCTCTCCCCTCCACATGTGTGTGCCATGTCACATGTATACACACACACACACACACACACACACACACACACACACACACACACACACACACAAAATAAGACACCACTAATTATTGGGAATCACAGCTTAAAAACACAATTTGGCTGGGCGTAGTGGTACACATCTTTAATCCATCAATCCAGAGGTAGAGGTTGGAAGATTCCCATGAGTTTGAGGCCACCCTGGGACTACATAGTGAATTCCAGGTCGGTGTGAGCTAGAGTAAGACCCTATCTCAAAAACCAAAAAAAAAAAAAAAAAAAAAAACAACACAATGCAGTTTCAGCTGACATTCATTCAAATGACTACTATTTAAATAGTGAAAGATAAGTGTTCAGGAGGGTGGGAGCAAGGGAACCCTTGTGTATTGTTGGTGGGACTTTAGCAGGAATCACATTTCTGAGTGTATACACAAATGATATGAAATAAGTGTGTTGAAGTGACATTGAATTCCATGATTGTGATGGCTAAATTTTGTTGTCAACTTGACCTTTTAGTAATCTTGGGTAGGTCTCTGAGGATGTTCACAGGAAGGTAGTCTCTTAGTAGGAGGCAGGATATAAGGAAGTTCAGGGAAGCTAGAAATTGACATCCCTTCCTGGGAGGGCAGTTCAGGAAGGAAATTCCACAGACTCAGGAAGCCAACTAGTCTAGGATAGAGTAGCAAGACCCTGCCCTAAGGCTATATAAAAGGGGAGAAAAATCTCTCTCTCCCTGCCTGTTTGCTGTTGTGTGTATGGTGATAGTGATTTTTTTCTCTCTCTCTCTCTGCTTGGATTGTGAAAGGGGCCCAGCCTCTTTTGCCATTATGGAACTTTCCCTGGATCTGTAGCTTCAATAAATCTTTTCCTCCCTTAACTGTACCTGGTTTGGAGATTCATCCCAGCAGTGCGTGGCTGACTAGGACAATGTTTATTGCATGGTTCATAATAATTGAAACAAATGTTACCAGTGTCTAGAAGGATGCATCTGTCTTGAGGGCAAGAATTATGTCTTTGGGAGTCTTTCGGAAACCCACCAGCTTGTGGAGAGAACATGTGACCATTTCTAGTTACTATTCATTTTTTTAAAAAAAACCCACAAATTTTAGCATATTGTTTTATTTTGATTTGGGATATCACTTGGTATAAAAACTCATATAAAAGAAACAAAAGCCTACCACGGTAGCTCATGCCTGTAACACCAGCAACTCAAAAGGGTTAAGGCATGAGGATCACAATGAAAATCAAGCTTGGATGACATAAGGAGTTCAAGAACAGCTAGAACTACAGAGTGAGACCCTGTCCCCCAAATCCAAAACAGTAACAAAGCAGAGACCAAAAACAACCAAAAAGAATAATTAACACAGATGCTGTGTATCTTGTAACACGGGCTATATCCTGCCTTCCAATTCAGACTCAAGCACTTGCATGAGGGAGAGTATAAATAAAACCTTTTCCTTCCATTTAAATATGTTTATGAATTGCACGATATGATATGATTAAAGCCAGCTCCATGCCTTAGCAAACACTGGCAGTTGTAGATGCTTGTATCATAAATCAGGGATCATCTGAGTCAAGGATGCTTTTCTCTCTTCTCATGTATTTGCCCAGCACATAGACAAGTGCTAAAGAATGCCAAGTCTAATATTGTTTTAAATAGACATAGGCTACATTCTAAAAGGAGAGGAAATGAATGTCAGGCCGCCTGTTGCCTCACAAACAGGGGTGGCCGCACTCCTAGAAAGAGCAGGTGTGTGTGCTGGACTCTGTCCATTTCCCTCCCTGATGGATAACTATTGACTTTCTCATTAGCCTGTCAGATAAGTTACAACCAATCCATCAGCCCCATTTTTTCCCACATTGCTTAGTTTACACTCGTGTCTTCTCTTCTTTCCACGTCTAAGCGAAGCTGCCTCTGCTCCATGGGGCTGTCGCTGTGGTCTGGCCACAGTCTGTTTCTGTCCCTCTCTGTGCAACTTTGTGTTCCATCGGCTTCCTCACAGAGCCTTCTGCCTTGGTTCCTCCTCTCCCCTCATGCTGCTGGGTGACCACTAATGTCCAGTTTCAGGCTCCTGCAGTAATACTTTCCATGGATTTCTAGAACAAACTGGAGCCAAAAGCCATGGAAATTTCTTCTCTCAAGTCTGAAATCAAGCTATCAACAGGACATGCTCCCTCTGAGTTCCTAGTAGAACCTTCCTCATCTCTTCCAGCTGCTGGAGTCTGTCTGTAGTTCTTGGCCAAGTCACTCTGCTTTTTGCCTCTGTCTCTACAAATGCCCTCCTGTGTGTCTGCTTTTACAAGACATCTCCTTATAAGGACACCATCCATATTCGGTGAGGGCCACCTACTACACAATGACTTTATTTTAATTAGACCTGAAGTGACTACTGTCTTCAAAGGAAGTTGTGTTCTGAGGAACTTGGATTAGGATGTCCAGAGGTGTCAAACTTTTGACATTGTAACATGATGTTGTCACCTACAAATGTGTTGTGACACATTCATGATTATCAGGGGATATATGGGGTCCTTGAGACACAGGTAGGACACACCTGAGATATATATACATACACACATATATACACACACACAAGTCAACCTGAAGCACCATCTTCAGGCTACGGACTTCCAAGCCTCTAGCTTGGATTTCAGAATGCTGGGGAGTCTGAGGAGTCCAGCTTTCCAGGCTGGTATTTCAAGCTGGATGGATCACAGATAGAGAGCGTCATTGTGTCCAAGTTCAGTTGCAGTGTTTCCATTGTATGTGCTCCTTGAAAAGCAGACCGATCAGTAGTTCACCAAGGTGTCCAGCCTAGGATTACCCATGCCTACCTCAGTTCCACCTGCCATGTATATCCCCCCAAACTCCTCCTGGTGGAAGCGTTCATTTAGGGATCTTCTTGACAGTGACAGTCATCTCCAGAAATTGCCTTCATTGGAGAGAAGAGCCTCTTCCAGTGGTATCCTGAACCCAGTGTTTGGCTGGAGAGGATAAGTAAGGGCCAGCCTCCTTGCTCCAACTTGGGACACACACACACACACACACACACACACACACACACACAGAGAGAGAGAGAGAGAGAGAGAGAGAGAGAGAGAGAGAGAGAGAAGGGCAAACTCCAGTGCCAGTCTTTGGCACCTTGTGTGAGGCAGAGTCACTGTCCAGGCCAGATGGCCCATGAGCTTCTAGGAGATTCTACTGTCTCTGCCTGTCCTCTTGCCATAGGCTTGCATTGGGATCATAGTCACTGGACTACTGTCTGGATTTATGTGAGTTCCAGGAATCCAAACCCAGGTACTAACACTTGTGTGGCAAGCATTGTATCCACCGAGCCATCTCCCAAGCCCTATTTTTTTAAAATATATAAAATGCCTGGTTTACAAATAAACCATATGAAACGGTACTTAAAAAAATCCTCGGGCTGGTGAGGTGGTCCAGCGGTTAAGAGTACTTACTACACAAGCATGTGGCCCGAGTGCGAATCTCCAGAGTCCAAGCAAAGCAGGCAGGTGGAGCCAAGCACATCTGTAACTCCAGTCCCACAGAATCAAGCCCTGGAGTTAGTAAAAGGAGACTCCAGCTCAAAACCAAGACCACGTTAGAGAGCAACGGAGTGTGGGACACCCAATGTCCCATGCTGGCCTCCACAGCTGTCACAGGTGTGTGGGGTACTGAAAGGGCATATACAAGTGTGTATGTCACACTCACACACACCACATCACACCACTCACACACACACAAACATCACAATCCATCAATTACACACAAACACGCATACACCAATTACACACAGACACATACACATCACACTAATGCACCAAATACACACACACACATCACACTACATATACCAATTACACACAGGGACACACACACATACACACACACCACATCACACCACATACACCAAATACACACAGACACATGACACTACACACACCAATTACACACAACATCACACTGATACACCAATTATACACATACACACATCACAGCATTTTACACCCATATACACAAGCAGATTCAAAAAGAAAAAAAATTGAAATGATCATTGTGTCTCTAGGTCCTCCAGACCCCTTTCCACTAGCACCACAGGCTGGTGGAACTTGTTTTAATCATCTAAATTCATTTCTGGTTTGTCTTTTCTGTTTGGAACAAAATGAGATGTATGCTGTTATTTCTTTCTTACACAAAGGTAGCATACATTCACTTCTCTAAATAGGTATATGCTAAAGATTCTCTATTTTGTGTTTCTAAACAAATATGTTATTCTGTATCTTGCTTTTTTATATTTTGGGGGCTGGAGAGATGGCTCAGTGGTTAAAGAAGTCTGCTTGCTTTTTTTAAAAAAACATTTTGATCATAAAAACCTTCCTCATTTTTACTGGCTGTATGATATTCTATTTTGTAGCTGTTTCATAAATTATTCAAACGATTTCCCTATAAATGTTCATTTGGACTCATTCTTTTGCTTTTAATAGATAATGACCTTGTTCTTAAATGCTATTTTATATTAAATGTGGCGAAAGTGGCAAGTCCTTGGTGTAGTCGCTAGATTCCTAGAATAAGAATTTTGGTCAAACAGAGTATGCAGGGGGAGGGTCAAACTTTCGGCTTTTCTAGACTATGTTGGACTAAGAATTGTCTTGAGCCACATTTTAAATAACTCTCTGCCATTTTGTCAGGTATTTCAAATCCTGTTTCTTGGGAATGTTGTTATTCTTCCACATGTGAGTATTACCAAGAAAAACTTTAATCTGCCTAACTAAAATTATTTATTTCTCTAAATCTTCTCATTTGCATATTTATGGGCTGGTGTGTTCAAAATAAGTGCCAAGCTGATGTCCTGGATATGTCCTCAGGACAGTGACACAGGGGATGAGGAACGTAGGACCCCATTGGCATTGGAATGGGAGAGGTTTTATTATTATTATTATTATTAGCTGGGAACTGTCCTTTTCTGAGATGCTTGGTGTCCATGACCCAGTGAGTGAGAGATTTAAGCAACCATCGTCCCCTGCCTGTTCATGTCCTAAGACCCCTCATGACCACTGGGAGACATGGAGGTGAACAGATGTTACAGATACGATCCCAAGGAGACCGTGAGAGCTGACTGCAGATAATTTTAACTGTGCAGGAGCCAGATGCAAGAGGGATAGGCAGGCCCTGGAAATAAGTAGGTTTCAGCTCAATTGGATAATGGCGCTCCCACCAGTGGAACTTAGCATTGGGCTGTGGGAGCCATCTGTTTGGAGTTCTGGAAAGGAAATCGTGGTGTGAGATGACAGGTTAGACTCTTCTATTTGTAGGAAATAGTTTCATAGAAAGTCCTTTCCTCTTTAACTTTCAGGTTGAAGGTTACCTCCTTCCTTCCTTTCCTTCTGGAGACTTGCATTTCTCTTCATGTGGAGCATATGAACTCACGTCTGAGCCTGGGCCTGCTGAGTGGTAGCAAGTCATGTCCTAAAACTTTTTCTTGGGCTGGAGAGATGGTTCAGCGGCTAAGGCACTTGCCTCTAGTGCCTAGGGCCCCTGGTTCAATTCCCCAGTACCCACATAAGCCAGACCCACAAGGTGGTGGCTCTGGTGCTCTCTCTCTCTCTCTCTCTCTCTCTCTCTCTCTCTCTCTCTCTCTCTCTTCTCTCTCTTTCTCTCTCTCTGTATCTCTCTGCTTGAAAATGAATAAATAAAATATTTTAAAAAACTTTTCCTTTATGAGGAAAAGGAGGAAGTCTGTTATATGATTAACTGTTGAATGTCTGAAGAATACATTTGGCTTTATTACACACATGTACAAAAAATTGTATGAGCATATTTCTAGTGATTAAATCTACATCGCCTCTCTGAGAATCCAGCTATATACAGTGGAACTTTCTAATATAAGTAGATTTGTTCTTCAAGGCCCAGGGTTCACTGTATACCACCACACTCCCGGGGAAGGTGGGTGGCAGGTGGATTCCCTCTGCTAGTCCCTGGGATACAGGCTTCCATCAAGCTCCAAGGACTTAATCCTACCTCAGATGCAATCAGCTGTGTTCCTCCTACAGTCAGTGCTTTCGTCTTGTATTCATCAAAATAAAAAATAGAGCAATTAGAAAGAAATTCAAATATTGCAAGCATTTAGTCCTTTAGATGCGAGGGGTGCTTTCTAATTTTATTTTATTACTTTTTATTTCCAACTTAACACAAACCAAAATTAATGACAGCAATTACATAAATTATTTGAAAATACATAATTCCAATAATTTCAGTGGTTGTATATTTAACAAATCCATATTGTCCACATGGTCTTTGCCAATACATGCATCGGAGAGGGAGGCGATAAAACCCAGTCGGATACACTGATCATCTGCTTCAGCTTCCAGCCAGGCCTGATTAACCCCTGACTGTTAGGGAGCCCTGGACTAACACAGAGAAGGGAGGAACATCCGATGGGAATCCTGTGTTTCCCGGTTGAGAAAGTGGCTCAGTCCTACAACAGGGAAAGGCTATTCTGCCGAAACACACAGCCACTGAATATCAAGTTTGTACAAAGCCAGGAACATTGATTTGGGGCTAAGGAGCAGGAGGGCAAAGTTGGAATAATTCAGCTCAGTCCATGGCTATACGACCTGGCCATCTCCACCTTCATCAGGCATATGATGACATTTTTCTCCTTAAATAGGAATCCTCATCTAGATCTAAGAATCCATGACTTTAAGAAATATATTTATTTATTTACAAGCAGAGAGAAAGAGAGAGAGAGAGAGATATGCCAGGGCCACTGCAAAGGAACTCCAGATGCATGCACCACTTTGTGCATCTGCCTTTACATGTGTACTGGGGAATCAAATCCAGGGCATTAGGCTTTGTAGGTAAGACCCTTACCTGCTGAGCCATCTCTCCAGCCCTCCATGATTTTTTCTGATGTACTTGATGATAGATGGTGTATAAAGGCAATATTTCTGAAATGTGACCAGATCAAGTAAAAACAAAATTCCATCAGCAAAATAAGAATTCAGATATTAGCTAAGTAAAGAGACCCATACCTCATGTTCACAATTCACCTACTAATATGTTTTATCACAGCATCATTAATTCATGAAAAGAACATGGAGGCTGTCTGTGGTGGTGTGAATGTAATGTCCTCAGATCTCCAGGTGTTTGTTTGAGCTCCTGCTTAATCCCCACCTGGTGAAATTCTTGGGAGGTGAAGCCCCAGGGGAGAAAGTGTGTCACCATGGTTGGACCTTGGGGTTTGAGTCCAGCCCTGTGTGTTCACTCGGCCCGTGTTTGCTGGCAGAGGCAGTTCTCTGTGCTGTAGATGCTCTGTTCACTGTTCTCTCTGCTGTGGATATGGGATGACGTGAGCCAGCTTCTTCTGCCACTATGAAGCTTCCCTGCAATCTGTAAGCTTGAAATAAACCGTTCCTCCCAAAAGCTGCTTCTGCTTGGCGTTCTGTTCCAGCAGTGACAAGGCTTTGTCACAGGTGAGGTATCAGCATCATTGATGAGTTCTACTCTGCCCATGTTATCTCTGGTGAGCCTTTTTAATTCTTGGTCAAGTGACTTCATGGGATTTTAGTCTGTTTTCCCAAAGCTGTAAGAGAGGGAGTTTCTTCTTTGTTCTCATAGCATTCCATCACATGTAGCATGAAACAGAAGAATAGAAGACTAGAAATGCACTAGTTGGACATTTCCAAAGCAACAGATACTTGACAGGAGCACCTCTTTATGACAACTTCAAAATACCTGATCATCCTCACAGGTCAAACATCTACTGTGAGCTCTTATGTACCAAACGCTGTGTTAGGTGCCAGGAACACAAGGAGCAGACCTGTGCTCAGCTCTGTGGAATCTGAAGTGATTTCTTAGCCAAGCAGATTAGCAGGGCCCCTCACTCCCTAAGGACATGTGGCTAGGGGTTGAACATTGCTGAATACAATTTAAAAATATTATTTTTCAGGTCCTTCCTTTTTACATGTGCTCTTTCATTGTTTGTTTGTTTGTTTCAGGAGGATGAGCCTAACAGTCAGCAGCTACCCTGAAGGCATCCCAGCTATTTTGAACATTGCACCATCACTCTGAGGAAACTTGCCTCCAGTAGCTAGGAACACTGCAAGCATGGCTGTTACTGAGGCCAGGACTCCTGGTTCAGGAGGCCAGGCATGACCAGTCCAGCCAACCCACACAGGCTTTGAAAGACTCCATTTGGGCCGCTGTAAGCCTCTCTGAAAAACACTCTGGATGATTGTTATAGTCATCTTCTCATTGCTGAGACATAGCACCCAGTCAAAAGCAGCTGATGGGAGGAAGGTTTTTGTTTTTTTATTTTATTTTTTACTCTGTCTTAAGTCTCAAGGGGGAGCTCCATGAAGGGAGGGGAAAGCACACTATAAAACAGAGACAAGAAGAATTCAGATAGCTAACAAGAGATTAGAGCCAAGGGCTCCCACACCCAGAGCTCCAGGGCTGCAAGACCACCGGCTGAGTCTGGCTCACTAGCTTTGGAGGCTCAGAGCTTTATCTCCTCCAGAGCAATGGCTCTCTCTCTTTGAAGGGTCTCTGTTTCTCAGACCTTGAGTCACAAGCTGTGAGATTTGAACCCTAAACCTCTGAGAGTGAGGAGTTCGGGATTGTCAAAACTGAGGAAGCTTTCCCTTATGTAGGCCATCTGAACAGAACAAAAGAACCCACAGCCAGCCATTCCTGCGAGTGAGGGACATGGTTCATGTGAAATCTAAGGAATCACTGGGAATAAGGAAGAGAAAAGCATTTCCTCTTGTCATCAATGGACTTTCTTCCCTGGCTCTGGAATGTGTGTGGTAAAGACAACCAGGATGGACTCTGCTGAAATGGACTCTGAACATAGCTTCATATCTCACAACGAGAGGTGGGGGAGAAACTACAGGCCTTTTCAATGGGAGTTTAGACCACAAAGATCTTAGGGGAGCTTCTCCCACAATACCTGATGATCTCTTAGACAGTTCTGAATTCAGTCTTTATAGCAGATATGGTTTAGGCCACAGTCCACAGAAGGTATGGACTCCTCTACAGAAAAGGGCAGCTTGGCAGAGAAGCAGCCCAAGAATATGGGCCACATAGATTGGGTGAGACTTCGAGAATATTCCAAGCTAAGAAAGCATGCTTGGGGTAGGGAGATGCCATGAACTGTTGGAAACAGAGCTGGTAGGGATAGGGGCATCTCGCTGAAAACCAACTTTTCAAGTTTTGAGTGTTTCAACATCGTGGGAGATGCAGACATGCTGTCTTCAAGAGCTCCTCAGAGAATTGGAGTTACAGAAGGACAAGGACATCCTCTTGTACTCACTGCCACTTTCATTGTTGAAACAACTCTAACTGGAGATGAATTTCACAAGACAGGTTCTTTGTGCTAATCTTTGGCCAGAATGCATAAGGAGGGGTAGAGAGAATAAAGAATATCAGAAGGCTAGTGAGATAGTAAAGCGCTTACTCCATAAGCATGAGAATCTGAGTTCAAGCCTAGTAACTATATAAAAATGTCAGACAGGGTGGCATATGCCTGTAATCCCAAATCTGTGAAGGCAGAGACAGAAGGATCCCTGGAGTTCCCTTGGCCAGCCAGGCGAGCCTTATTGTTGTACTCCAGGCCAACAAGAGAGCCTATCTCAAAGCAGGTGGATGACATTCCTAAGGCTGACACCTGAGATGGTCCTCTGGCTTGCACATACACTCTCACACATCTGCACACACACCAACACACACAAATACATATATACATCCACATGCAAACACATTTTTAAACGTATATTGGATAACTCTAATTCACAAAGAATTTTTCTGAGAATTCTAGAATGTAGGTTCTAAAAGAGACTCAGAAGCAATTGATTTCATCCATATATATATATATATATATATATATATATATATATATATATATATATTTAATTAAAGCACATAAAGCCACACAGAGCTTCTGGCACTTGTATGGGGTCAGAAGCCCAAGAATAGATGTTAACATTGCTTGTCTCCACAGGTCTTGAGGGACAGGGGTTGATTTCAAATACAAAGTCTTCCTTAATGGCAGAGCTATATCTTGGCATAGGATCTTAATGGCAGGCCATGCCCTACCCTCTTGTATGATGATCACCTTTAGAAACATACTTGCTTGCCCATGGCTAAGGCTATTCTAAGTCCCTTCTGCTAAGATGTCAGAGTTTCCAAAGAAAATGGACTCAGAATCAGTGTTTATATTGAAAAGGATGTCTAGGTTGAAAGGCAAATTGAATGTGAATATCAGTATTTGTATTTTCTTACATATTGACTGTCTTAATTGAACAACTTTTAGTTCCATTAGAAAACATGTAAGTATTAATCAGGCCCCGCTAAAGAATCCATCAGTAAATGGATTGCTTTCAAACAGACTTATCCATGGGCCTAAATACAGGTAAACTCAATAGCAGAACTTAGGATGGTTTTACTCATGTTAATCTTCTGAAAGAAAATATTTTGTCTGAATGTTTATTGCCAGGGAAAAATGGAAAAAGATTAAAATGGAAAAAAAAGGAAACAGCATCGATACTTCTCATATCTCTTATGTATTCATTCATTCAGTTGTCACACAGCCAGCGAGAAAGCTTTATGGGCTTAGACACTAACATGCTCTGTGACTGCTATACTATTTCCGGGGAGCGAAGTTTCAAATTCATCTTTTCATCTGGTGAGTCATCTATGTATTGACAACAAAGACTGTCTCCTCGAATTCTCTAGCACTGGTTGCCAAATATACAATTCAATATCCAAGGTGAGGCTTTTGTGACCAAATCTGCACAGTAGTTTAGCATTTGGACCACTGTGGGAATGAACTATAGGAAAGGAGAGTGGCAATTTTCCTTATAGACCTTACAAATAATTTTTCTGATATTATTGCTGGGAGATGCTATTGTGGTCAGCTTTCTAGTTGCTGCTCAGAAAGAACCCAAACAAAAGCGGCTTGTGGAGGAATGAGTTTATTTGGCTTATGGTGAGGGGAGATTCCATCCTGGCAGGGAAAATGATGGCATGAGCAGAGGGGTGGGCATCACCTCTGCAACAGCACTGGAAATAGTGGCAGGAAGGTGTGCCAAACACTGGCAAGGGGAAGTTGGCTTATAACCCCCATAAGCCCGCCCCCAACAACACAGCTCCATCGAGGTTGTAAAACCCAAACTGCCATCAGCTGAGGATCAATTACCCAGAACACATTCATTTGTTTGTGGGGGACACCTGGATCAAACCATGACAGATACTAAATTTCTTTCTTGTAACTTGCCCTGAAGTGAATCTTACAACTGTGTCATCCACACATTCACAGCAGTGTGACTAGGTTTCCTCTGCCTTGATGGACCTTTGGTCTAAACAGCACAGATGGCCGATATTGACAAGCAATGTTTGGTGATACTGACTGATCTTAAGATATGCTCTATGATCCTTTCCTCGGAGACCTCAATGGACTCTTGACTCAGAGCCAACTTACATGCATCAGAAGTGCTGATCATAGCTTTGAAGAAAACGAAGTCAGTAACTATGGGCCCACAGATCTGTTGAAAGGAACAGGTGTGTTTACTGTGATCTTTCTTTTGATCAGAGTGTATGTGTGTGTTCTGGATCAGCAGAGTCCAGCAGCTCATACCCTGAAATCCCTTCCTTTAACAAATGTTAAAGGATTATCCAAGGTTGACAGCTCCTTACCCTTTGCCCATACAATGCACTACATGCTTAGGTATTACTAGTTCTGGGCTGTTCAATGAAGTGCCCATGAGCACCTGTCTGCAGAGGAAGCCACAGCCTCAGTAACATCAGAGCAGCGGTGACAGCAGGTGCAGCAGGTTTACTAATGGCTTCGACTAAATTCTTCAGTTTCCCTTTTCCATTCCTGGGCTGGGGTACCAGGAGTGAGCTCCTTCACCTCTCAGGCTCTGCTCCTAGAAGCAGTTTGCCTGCTTCTGGATTGAACAATTCTACAGGTCAGTCTTCCCTGAATTCAGGGCTGTGTTCCTCAAATAGGGCAGACCCCCAGTTACTAGGCACAAATGAGCGAATCAGTGCTCACTGGAGGACCTGTGCTCAGCTACCCCTTTACAAGTATTTGCTCTGCACTCTTTCCTTCAGGTCTGTGAAAACTCTCATCTCCCAAAATGACTTGAAAAATTAAAATTTGACATTTTTTTTTACCTTGTGTTGTGACTTAGCAATATCCCTTGATTCTTTCTGGGCTGATAAATGGTCATATTTGTATTTGTATCAAAAGACATTGTCCTTCCTACAATCTCTAGTGCCATCAGCAGTAGACTTTCTTTGTGTGACGAGGCTACTGTAAAATCTCAGTCAATACATGTTAAATGCAAATATTGACAGTGGTTTATGGGGTACTGATTCCTAAAGCACCAGAGCTAACAGGATTGAAGCTTTGCATGATCTGAATTCCCAATCACATGGAAAATAGATGTATTTGTCTACATAGGAGGTCTAACAGCAAAAGCAATGGTTCTCCAGAAGGTAGGTAACTAAGTATTAAAACAAACAAACACAACCATAAAGTTGATTTATATCATTTACATTGATATCATTTTACAGATCATAAATAGTTTAAAAAGGAATAAAGGCAAGCTGTCTAGTAACAGAAAGCTTGTGTGGGTTTATGAATCATCTGTTGATTGGCATGATCTTTAGATCTGCTAGGGATTTCCAGAAAAAGCTGGATTTCCCAAGGGCTGAATAAAGAATTAGATAAGCAGATCCTATCATAGTGTCCTTTAAGTCTGATTTGCAACTACAAAGGGAATTTATGCACAAACAAAAATCCAAACAAACACATACATGTCTGAGACAGGAGGACAGATTCCCAGGGGTTTTCTTTCAACATAAACTCCAGGAGCCTAAGTTTGAATTATTTCTTTCTGTCTCTTAACTTCCCACTCAAGTCAACAAAATAACACATTGTTTCTTAAAGGCAATTTTTGAAATGAATATAGCCAAATGGTTAAGTGCTTGGGAAATGATGAGGTCTGGAGCTCTGTGCTAACCCAAGATTTTTTATGTTTTAAATGTTCAAGTTCATTCCCTGACACATATAAGGACGAAGGGAAACTTTTAAAAAGGCAAGTTGTTTTTATTTCGTTTCTCAAAGTAAAGAATTGCAGCAAAAAAAAAAAAAATGCATGAAGTGTGCCATTCTGGTATCTCTAGTACAATCCAAGGAAAACCAAATATGTATCATTATGTTAACAAATAGCAGATAAGCCTTTGGCTTCCATATAGAAATGACTAATGGACACACAAAGAATTAAAGAGAAGCTGGAGAGGCTCATTTGTTAAAGGCTCTATAAGCCTGTTGACTTGAGTTTGGTCCCCGGCACCCATGCCTTTCTAAGGATCTACAGCAAATGAGAGGTGGAGTCCGCAGAATCCTGGAGCTGGTGGGCCAACTAGTCTGGCCTTCCCAGAGGCAAAAAGACAACAAGAGAGAGTCTGTCTCAAAAACAAGCTGGAAGGAGAGCATCAGCACCCCGAGGTTGTCCTCTGGTGACAGTTCAGGAAAGCTCCATAGACCCCCTCCCCTTGGGTGGGAGGTGTCTTAGCCAGAGCTCAAACCTACATGCAAAGGCTGATTGGTCAGGTATAGACCAATCAGCTGTCTCTCTGACTTACCTAGTGGAACTTTTAAAAAGCTTTCCTAGAACAAAGGCCAGTCTTCTTTTCCACATGGTGTCCTAGAAGAAAGATTTTCATTTTCCAGGGAAGGCCCCTCACCCCAGCCCTTGGGGTAAGGGGGGCACTCAGGATTCTTTTCCACATAAACCTTTTCCTCTCACGATGGGAGCCCTCTGATACCTCTTTTTTTCTTCTGCTTGTTTGGCTGAACAGCACAGATTTATTAAAACCTCTTCCATATATTTTCCCCATACTGGTGGCTGGAGAACTCTGTAACTCCCCATGTTCCCTTAGGGGGCGGAAAGATTGTGAAAGCCTTGGTGGGGGAGATTATCCAGAGGCATGGCTAGGAGAACCTGACTGAATACTAGGCTATCCATGGTCCCCTGTCACAAGGACTGATCCAGACGACCCATGGAGGAGGTTATCCAGCGGATTGGGGAGGGGAATCGGAATAACAACTCATTGTTTGCCCACTAAATAATGTAACTCATTACGGATAATAAAAAAAATTTTTTTTAAAAATTCTTCCACTATACCTTAATATCTCGTTGTCTATGATTTTAATTCTTTAACTTTGCAGACAAGAATTCGGGTACTCCTTAAATTTTGAGGTGCATTGGAATTTTTGCTGGGCATTATCTAAATTCTAACCCCCAGCTCAGTCCTTACAGTCTGACCCCCCCAGGCATGTACATGTGCACACACAAATAAAACAAAGAAAGAAAGATCATGGATTACAGATGTACAGAAAGCAACTCGTGATTAAGCAAAAAGGTAAAATTTGGAAAGGTATTCCTTGTCAATATATCTCTACGTTTCTGAACTCACGTTGTTGGTTTTGTTTGAAGACATGTGTAAGTGTCTGTGTTTTTGATTTACCTACTGACAAGATGTTCTGATGCGGAGTCAACTTGTTCTTCCAGGGCCCCTGTGGACTTCGGATTTGCATAAGAAGGGAGCCTGACACCTTCTGACAGGCATTCTGCTAGCCTTCAGAGCTAATGTGCCACTTGACCTTTAGCTTTCTAAACTAAGACTGCATGCTCACAAACATTTGGGAATAAAATGTTTTCGAAGTACATTCAGAATCTATCCCCAGATCAGTTTTTGTGGCTAACAACAACAAAAAAAGAAAAATACTGAAATCTGCTGTGGAAGCCTCAGAAATGTCAGTCCCCAGAATCTGCCCTGTAGTGAAGAAAGTTCCCAGTAAATAGAACAAGAAAGGAGTGCAGACACTAATGGAGTTTGTCTCAAAAATATGGAAAGCAGGGCTGAAGAGATGGCTTAGCCATTAAGGCGTTTGCCTGCAATGCAGAAGGACCAGCATTCGATTCCCCAGTGCCCATATAAAGCCAGATGCACAAGAGAGTGCATGTGTCTGGAGTTCATTTGCAGTGGCTGGAGGCCCTGTCGTGCCCATTCTCTCTCTCTCTCTCTCTCTCTCTCTCTCTCTCTCTCTCTCATAAATAAATAAAATATTTTTTAAAAAATACAGAAAGCAAGAGCCTCAGGTGGCACTTTGCATGACTATTTTTCAGCAAGCATTGCACTTGGGCATTTGCTTTTTTGCATGTGTGCGCATTTGTGTTCCTAGGTGTGCGAGTGCATATGTGTGTGTACACGTGTCAGAAATGGCAAGGTATCATCTCTGATCACTCTCCACTTATCTACTTGAGACCAAGTTTCTCACTCAAACTCAGCACTTGCCCATTCAGCTATTGGAGCCATTGCTCTCTGTGGGTCGGGTTTGTTTTCTCTGCTGATTAAAGAATTAAAAAGCAGGAAAAAGTTTGAAAGTCAAGCATAGCAAAGAAAAAAAAAAAGATTTATAGAGTTTAAGAGAAAAAGGAGGCAGAGCTCCAGGAAATCAGTCCCAAGCAGGGAATCTGTAATCCACCTCGTGACTCTTATCCATATATATATATATGATATAAAGGAGGACTCCTTTAGGGAGGAAGAGATGTAGGGAGGAAGGAAAGACATCTAGGGGATGGAACTCCTTTAGGGACAAGAGGTAAGGAAAAGCCAGATTCACCCTTACATGCTCAAGGACACCATAGTCAGGAGGCACACATTAGGCTTGGCAGTCATTGAAGGGTGCACTCCGCCTCCTGTTTCCCTAGTGACACCAGAAAGGGAAGAGCCACTTACTCTTGACCAGAGGGATAAAGTCCTCTGGTCCTGTACAGAGTCTGCCAATCACTCACCTGGTCAAGAGAGCATCCCTCACCTCCAGACCTGCTAAGGAGGCAGGAGGAACAGATATCCCCTTAGAAAGACAATGTGCTTAAACCTGCAGACGCCCCTCCCTTAGTGGAGTTGCTCTTAGACCCTCTCAGAACCTGTCTGCTTTTTCTGAATTCTAATTCAAAAAGCACCTTTCTTTTTCTAGTTTGGATGGAGGCTAAAATCCCGAAGACGTTTTCCCTGATACCTTGAGGCTTTGCCACCTTTTTTCTCAATCAATCTCATTTGCCTTGCTCATCTCATTGTTGTTTCTAACTTTTCCAGGTCATGAGACAAACAACCCAACAGTTTGAATCTCTGCATCCACGTGAGATCTGATTCTGTGCTAGTCTAGAACATTCCATCCTAGATCATGGCTACATATGCCGTGAGGAGACATAGCTCAGCTTCGTGTAAGAGTGCCTATCCAATAGTCCACTTTCCTCAAAATGTCCTTTCAGTGCTGCTTATTATAGTAATTGAGATAAAACATGCACCTTGCCAGACATCTCTGATAATCTTATTCCTTGACATTGGCCCTGATCTTGTGACATCATAAACACCTATTGGAGGTTTTCACATGCCTCACTGGCTTCTCAGGATCCCAGGCTCTGGTCAATGCGGTCACATTCTCTTCTTTTCCCTTCAGATAAGGAAATTTGAACACACTGGATTATGAAAACAGTCCTCTGGGGCTGGAGAGATGGCTCAGCGGGTAAGGTACTTGCCTCCAGTGCCTAAGGCCCCGGGGTTCAGTTCCCCAGGACCCACATAAGCCAGACCCACAAGGTGGTGGCCCCGGTGTGCTCTCTCTCTCTCTCTCTCTCTCTCTGCCTCTCACTCTCTTTCTCTCTCTCTCTGCTTGAAAATGAATAAATAAACTATTTAAAAAAAAGAAAACAGTCGACTGGCTTATGACTCAAACTATTTCTTTTCATGGAATAAATGTAGAATATAGCAGAATACAATAGAAAACATCAAAACAGAAAGTATAACTTGAACGTTGTTGTTTGATTTCCACAACATGAAATGTATTTCTATTTTCATTCAGAAAACCAGACTGAGAAATTCAGAGTGGATGCCCAGAGGAGGGGTGAAAGACAGTCCTAAGTATGCTGTGGATTCCGTGTTTAGTGTCCCCCAAACATCCACATGCTAAAGGCTTGCTTCCTAGCTTGTGATGCGATTGAAGGGGCGATGGAACCTTGAGGAGGGAGTTCCTTAAGTCATTGCAGCTGTGCCCTTGAAGGTGACTAGAAGCCTTAGGCTTCTCTTCTTCGCTCCCTGGCTCATACATGAAGGACCACCATTCGCACCTCCATGATCCACCATCACCACAGGCCCAAAGCAATGGGGCCAATTTACTGTGGGCCAGAATAGCCAAAACTGTGCCAGAATATGCCTCTTCCCTCAGACTTTCTCTTTCTCAGCTGTTTTCTTCTAGTGGCCAGAGGCTGGTTAACACTGAGAGCTTCAAAAAGAGGTGGCTGAGATTTACAACAAATTCACCTTTGTCTTCAGGGAAACACTGAGAGAAGACAGAAGTAAGCTAGGGATCACTAGAAGAACCTAGAATTTCTTAAAGGTAAAGCAAAGCACATCATGCCAGTCTGGACAGGACCATTATGGCTTCACTAAAGAAAGCTTATTCACATAAAATATCCCTGAGTTGAGTGCTGGACACTTGCCTTGTTTCTCGCTTGAGTTGTCCCTGGAACACTGAATTGCTTAGAAATGGGAGATACGTTTATATGAAGTGTCAACTGGAAGAAATCTACTTCTGTATAAACAGCTGGAATAAACTCTATGGTCTGCTTCTTCCTCAGTGTCTGGAGTAAGGCTCCCATCAGGTCTACTCAGGCTCACTGAGGCCACACCTCAGGGATAGACATGGGATTTAGAAGCAATCATTCCCTTAGGAATGACAAAAGCATCATTTCCTGGCCAGCAGAGACAGGGCTCCCCAGAGAAGCAGTGCTTGGCTGGCCCACAAGCCACTATCCTTACGTTTCATTGCTGAAAGATGTTTCTCTGGGTCCCCATCTAATACCGTGGCTCACTTACTACATACTGACTCACCCAGCTGGCTTGGTACACCATATGCCTTTAGGAAAAGTTTAAAAAAAACCATGAAGCGGAAAAGATCTCATCTTCTTGTCGCTGTCATGGATGTCCCTGGCAGCAAAGTGGGACTTGTGGTAATAATTGTGACACAGTAGATTTTGACAAGACAGGCTGTTGATATGTTCATTTGCATACAGAAGCACAGTGCCCTCTTTGAGTGATACACCCTGGGCTCAGCATGAAGGCCCCAAACATCCTGGCAATTCGAGGTGCTGCTTAGTCACTGGGGTCCAAACACTCTCTGCAAGGAAAGTGGCGTTTGTGCTTCTGAGAGAAGAATTTATAAAAGAGAAAGGACGTGGTGATGAATACGAGACAAGATCTTACGCAGCTGTATATTTCCTACCAGCAAGGGAGGACGATCTTTGGAGCCTGTCGACCACATGACCTTGACTGCAGAAACCTGGAGCACTGGAAGAACATGTGTAGTCAGCCCCTAAGAACTGATTGACTCGTGAAACCACCAAGGGCCATGTGTTTGCCAGGGGATGGTATCTAGACATTAAATCAAGGATCGTCAGTCACGTTTGTTCTTCGGTTACTAACTTTGCAAAAACACGAGTGTTGTTTTGCTTTCACCGTATTGAGAGATGTTTTCAAAGATTTCAAAGAACCAGTCACAGCATAGCTGGAATGTGACTACAGGCGACACATCTGATTTTCACAGCTGGAACTACACACTTCTGACCTGCCTGGTTGTCTGCTTCTGGATTTTGTCATATAGTAATCTAAAGAGCTTGAGCAGAGGTTGTGAAGAGAGTTGAATACGGTGATATACTTTATGACTCTTGTACTTACCTTCTTCACATGGCTAGGAAAAGACCAGAAGAAGCTGGTGGGAAGAAGGGGTTTATTTCTTTTTACAGTCTCAAGGGGAATTTTCAGTATGGCAGGGAAAGGACGGCAAAGCAGAGGCTGGGCATCACTTCTTGCCACAGCAGCTGGTAGAAAGCAGCCTGAGAGTGAGCTGAGCTCTGTCAAGGGGGAGCTGGGCTATAATACCACAAAGCCCACCCCCAGCAACACACCTCCTCCAGCAAGGCTTTACGTCCCAAATTATCATCAGCTGACAATTAAGCACTGAAAAAGTCTAGGAGAGATATCTGATTTAAACTATCACAATGACCATGAAGGTTATCATTGTCAACAATGGCCTGGAGAGATGGCTCAGCAGTTAAACATGCTTGCTTGCAAAGCCTGATGACCCAGGTTCGATTCCACAGTACCCATGTAAAGCAAGACAGTGACAAAGGCCCTGACATGCCCATTCTCTCTCTCTTTTTCTCTCTAGTAAACACAAAAAATATTACAGAAAGCAATACCTTCTGTATGTGACAAATCTAATTCATAAGGAAGCAATGAGAACCAGCCAAGTCTATCTTCCTCCCTTGATTTCAATTTTCACAGAACCAATAGCAGATAGAAACCCTGGAGGATAACAAGAGTGTCCACTTTTGTTCTACAAGATTCAGGGTTCTAGAAAATCAGGTTTTCTGGCAAATAGCTATACCTAGCTATGAGGTTTTCCTCGGCTAGTCCACCATGTCAGTTTGGGCAGTAATGTCAGCAAGATCTGGCTCCTGCTGACATCCTAGAGATGAGGCTGTTTCAGAAACCTTGGGGCTTCCTGGGCTCTGAGCTCTTGTGTATGGGTTGAGATCTGAAACTCTTCCTGGAAAATAAAGAATATTCCCAGGCTGTATGCAGCCGTCACCTGTCTATTGAAGTAGTACTGGAGTATAGTATTCTTTATCTTTGACTGAAATATTTTCTAGGACATCTGGTTGGTTACACTTTACATAAATTAACAGAGTGTCATCTCGTCTTGACAGTTACCTGTTTGCTTTCACTTCATTAAATGCCATTTTTTTTTCCCAGAAACAGCGCAGGATATATGAAACACAACATGTAATTAAGCAAAACAATACAAATAAACATAAATAATCACAATGAGAATATTACAGAGGAAACTGAAGTGTAAAACAGAGCATGTGTACAACCTGGCTTTTAAAGGTAAACCCAGTGATGAGAGCAATGTCTTATGAAAACTGATTTGCATACAATTTGTAATTTATGTTTGCATAATTCATAATGATGTTAAAGGTCTTCCATTTTCAATGTGCTCATTCAGTGGAGTTCCCATTTCTTCATAGAGAAACCTTCATGTCTAAAGAAATAGAACATGAGGGGAGAACCTGCGAAAATGGAGTAGATGAGAACGTCCTTATGGCTTTCACTTGTGAAGTCCTGAGCACTTGAGGAACCACAGGGGCAGAACTGCAAGCTTAGCAGTGTTCTGTCAGGCATCTTCATGCTGGGTTCCATTTGGGGAAGATGGTTGAAGCCGAGAGAAACTGGGGTTCATTTATATGACACCAGCTTCGGTGTTTTGCCTCTCCAATGAAGCGACACTGCTTTCATTTACATCATGATTCAAGTTTGCTTTATATAAATGACTGTATTATTTATAATGATGGGCAAAAAACTTAAAGTTTTATTTTTAAAGTACCGATTTCTTTAACCTTTTATGCTGTGATATCTAGTTATGTACGTATGTAGGTGTGCATACATGTGTGTGTATTTATATGTGCATATATACACTTGCATAAATATATATATATATGTATATATATACTATTTTTTAGAAAAGTTATTGGATTCACTATCCTATTTGGGTGTGATGTTTAAATCCTATTGGCAACTTGATTAGAATAGAAATCATGCAAGAGACACACCTCTTTTCAAGAAGGATTGGTGGAGCGAGGAAGGCCTGTGCTGAGAAAGGAAAAGCCTGATAGTGGACTATATATAAAGAAGCTCTGGGAAACAGAGCCTTTTCCTGGCTGCCTGTGTGACTTGGGGGTATGTACATCCACATACCCTGTTGCTCATATCCTTTGCAGAACTAGGAATCAACTTCGTCAGTCTTCCTATGTGGACTGAAGACCTGTGGCTCTCCAGGAATCCCCCAGGTCTCCAGTACCAGGGTGGTACTACTGAGACCCCCCAGCCTTCCAGCCTGAGCAGATACTGGGCTCTCTGACTCTCCAGCCTGTACACAGCTATTGTTAGACTGCTCAGCCTGCATCCTGTAAGCTAATCTAATCAATCTCCTTTTACACGATCTGTTCTTTCTATCAGATCTGTTCCTCTAGACAACACTGACTAATCTGTTTGCCATCCTAATACTGGGATTATAACCATGTGTCTTTATGCCCCGATCAATAAATCTATTATCAATGAATCTACTTATTATCTATCTACCTATCTCTCTATTTACCTATACATCTATCTTGTTAGCTATCTAGAGATCTATCTGACACCCCTGTTATTTTTTAATGTTGTCCCTGAGCAACTGGAGAAGAAAATAAAATAATCCAATTGTCTCTTCTATAATTAGCAATTGTTACGGTTCCTGTTATTATTCAAACCCAAATTGCATTTGAATTATTTAATTCTATTGGCATTAAATATACATTGCTCCCAACAGCACCTCACATTTTCTCGAGATATACATAATGCCATCTCCTTCTCTCCAGACACATTGCCGTTCCTCAGCTGAGCATGTCAATCACCATCTCCTCTCCTTCTCCTAATCCATTGGCCGATCTTTCTGAAATGTGAAGTGGGAGGAGGAAGAGAATATATTTCTTTCAGGTGTGGGAGAAATTGGGTTTCCTTCAATACTATAACTTTGTCTTCCAGAAGTGGGAGTAGAGTGCCAGGCAAAATCCACCCAAACTTAAAATTAGTTAACTGAATGAGGAGAAGTGCAGAATTTATACTCAATGTTTTCTTGTCTATTTTGCCTTATCACTTGAACTCCCCCCACCCAATAACAGTCTTAATAGACTTGCCAAATTTGATACATTCGGGTTATTAAACGAAGAAAAGGAAAAACAAAATCAGCTAAAATAAATGAGAGAGCTCCTTTGCAGTGTGAATATATGGGAGCCCACAGAAAAGAATGACAACTTTATGGTCTTTAAAATACCAGTAAGCCTTTGGCGAACTAGCTGATTGGAAAGACATGTAAATTAAACACTTAATGTGAGCAAAAGAGAAAAAAAAATCCTAGGCATTTTCTATGGCACAAAGATTAAACATGTTAGTGTGGATAAGAATGATAAACAGAAATAAAAATTGGAAAAATAGTTTTAACACCCACAACCAAAGGCTGTCTTCCCTCAAAAATAAAAAGACCCTAAAATGGATTAAGATATAACAGAAAATATGAGAACATTTCTATGATGTACAGACAATTATGAGGAAGCGTAAGCATGAGAAAATGGTAGGTTTTACTCAGAGTCAAATGAAGCGGGAATCAAAGCTGCAGTGAACTTATACTGACAAACATTTTTGGGGGAAATGGTAAAAATAGAAAACAGCAAGGAAATAAAGGCATTCTTTAAGATTGCAGTGTGACAGGAGTGTGAAGTTTCCAGAGGAAATAAGTCTTAAAATTAATCATATAAATGGCATCGAAGCCACTATTTTCTACTTCAGAAAAGCATCCCATGGAATTGACATGGAACTGGCATGTCAGGGCGTCTTCTCAGAATAATAGGCCCCTCCAAGGCTGATGGTGGGGAAAGACAGAAATCAAAAGGGGGTGCACTGGACATACTGTGTCCCAGCTTGTGAAAGAGAGATTCACAGTAAGATCCAGTGGACGTATTGCAGGCCCTGTGCTGTGGTCATAGTCCAGTTCCTGCCATGCACCTGATGTCTTTGCAAGTGGGAACAAGAATTTGGGGAGTAGGGTGCAGGATATTCCTCCTTTGAAAGGATGAAGGCCATGCTCTGATGAGGGTCAAGGAGCTGGGGCCTGCTCGCTTGTTCATTCTGCTGTTTAATGGTGATTAAAAAGTAAGATACATGTGTTTAAAAAGAGGAAATAATGAGACTAACATATTATGGCTTTCCTATTTGCTGTGATATGATCAAATACCTGACGAGAAGTCTCTTAAAGGAAGAGGCTTTATTTTGGCTTACAGTTTGAGGGGTTACAGTTCAACATGGTGGGGAAGGCACGAACCAGCTGTCACATTGCATCCATAGCCAGGAAATAAAAATAAAATTTAAAAAAGAATGGTTGCTATGATCTAACTATATTATATAAACACATGGAAATACCATACTAAAATCCATTACTTTGTATAAATTAATATACACTAATAAAAAGACTATGCCTTTAAAATAACCTTCATAATATTGGGTATGCTTAGATTTAACTCTTCTGATATATTATAAAGTTTAAAAAAATTGAATGTTTTATTTGAACTGCATAAAACTTATAAATATTTAAAATACTTATAAATAAATGAAGTATACTGTTTTTTAGACTAAAAAATTTAAAGAATGTTTTAGTGTCTTAGTTATAAATGACTTTCATATATAATTTTAGATTGACTTGTTACTACTTATTAATGATTGTGCTTTATTTATATTTACTGCTTATTTATGCTTTATATAACAAATATTAATGTTTATGCCTTTTGTTTTCTATCCCATTGCATTTTATGTTGCAGGATAGATCACTAGTGATTTCTACTGGTTTTCTTCATATGGTGATTTTACTAGAGAAAATTACTGTTCATATCTCTTCATTTCTGACACTTATTGCATCTTGTCCTTTTATTTTCTTGTCTTATTGCTTTGGCTGAAGTCTACAGTATATTTCAAAAATGTGAAGGTCCATTGAATATTCTTATTTTAGTTTTAACTGTTCAGCACTATTTTTTATAATGTTTCCATTGAGATTACATTTTCTCTAGATATTTTTATAGGAACTAATGTTCATGATAAGATGATCTTTTCAGGTTTATTTAGATAATTAATTTTTGATAACTTCAATTTGATAAAAATTGTGCATATAGTTCTATCAGTCAATACAAATATTTATATCTGCATATGTATCTATCAAGAGAAAAGAGATTTAATTTCTTTAATTATACTTATGTACATGACAATGCAACAAAACCCTGTTTCTTAACTATTGAAACTCTGCCTAATATTCTTAGAAGAACCTACTTATTCATTTATCATATACTATATTCAATTTTTATATGATTTTAATCACTTATATTGCAAAATATCTTTCTAAGATTTTCCATCTTTGGCCTTTTGAACTGTGTTTTCTTTTCAATTTTTCAGTTTATATGTAAACTTTAGAGTTCAGTTCATATATATTTGAGTTTTAAACATTTTCTATATTTCACTAATCTAGACATTCTGAGCTTATGTTAATGGTCCAACCATTACTCATTAATGTCTTCAGTAGTTTTCTCTTTTTTTACAAATTTTATAATTTATAAAATTTTATAATTTATAAAAAGTTTTGACAAATCTTATAATTTATATTTTATAAACAATTTTTGTAGGCAGAACAAATAGAATGGACAATTTATTTACAGTCTAAACTACCATGTACGCATAATGTTCTTTCTACTTTTCTTTGTTGATGTCTGTATTAGTCAGGGTTCTCTAGAGGAAACAGAGTTGATAGAACAGACTGTAGTCAAAAGAAGAATTTATTGGGGTAGCTTAGGACAGTCCAACAATAGCAGTCTGCAGGTCCACAGGTGAAGAAACCAGTAGCTGTTCAGTCCATGTGGCTGGAGGCCTCAGCAGTCCCAATCCAGCCCAGAAGGCCTGGTGGCTCCCTGGGGAGCAGCTGCTCTTCAGTCCACGATGTGAGGCTGAGGAAACTGTGTTCTGACGTCCAGGAAGGGTAGGAGAGCAGGATAAGAATGCAAGTCACTAACAAGCACCAGCAGCCAGGGGAGGAAGGAAGAGAGGTTCCCTTCCCTCAAGCTTCCTTATATCCAGTCCCCTTCTGGAAGGCCCACCCACTGCCGGGAAGGGCTCACTCTGGAGAAGGGACCTCCTCCTTTTGTCAATCCTTTGTGTAAGCAAACTCAGAGACTCACCCAAGATTACTGTGGATTACTAAACACGTCAAATTGACAATAAACTTAACTGTCACAAGTCCACCCCTTGTCAACTTTACATCAAGCCATATCTTCTTACATCATGCTTAATTTCCTAATGAAGACAATAACAGGATATTCTGCCAAACATGATATAACTATCCCACCAACAAATGGAAACACATAATCTCCCCCCCAACATAGGGCAAGATCCTTTCGAGATCTAATATTAAATGAGTTAAATAAAAATTCAAGAATAATGAATGACAATCTCAATTAATATTAATTATATAATCGAGGGAGAACAAATGTATTGGTGTACATATGGCCAAACATTCTTAGCAAAGTAAGACAAAAACACGGCAATTATAGCCCTCCTTTTTTGTAACTGGTCACATGGCTTCAACAACACACCTCCAACAAAGTTCTATTTCCAAAATAGCATTCAGAACACATTTGTTTGTGGGGGCCACCTGGATCAAACGATTACAATGTCATCTATCATTATTTTTATAATAATTATGATTTGCTTATTTTAGTGAGTTTTAATAAAACTTAATAATTTTGAAAAAAAAACTGGATTTTGCATACATCATTAAAAATTCTTTAAATCTGATTTTTTTCCCCATTACCCTTGAATTCATTTTATTCTTTCAATTGTAAAGGCTTGTTATTTATTTTTCTCTTTGTGAATTGAGACTATGGATCCCCCATTTAATCTTACTAAATTATGGAACTCAAGAGTCATTTTGAAATTGGTGTTTTAATTTCTAGGCAATTAGATTTTAGAGCATTTGGCTCTAAAATTTGTGTCATAGCACTGAAGCTTTTGTTTCTTTAAATTTATTTTCTAATAATGTTGAACTTAGTTATTTCTTTTTTAACGGTATTTTTTCCCAGCATCTGGTGAATTGGAAAAAGATAATCTTTGTATTTTGACATTGTAACATACTTGTAACGTTTCTAAAACAACATCTTGTACAGACTTGAAAAATAAGGCAGGCACACAGTTTCCATTGTAGCCTGTCTAGTGTGAAGAGGAGGACAGGCAAGTGGGCCACTCAAACAGACTTTTGACCTAGGGACTTTCAGGATCTGTCACTGTTCTTTGTTAACAAATCAAAAACAAACTTCACTGTTTTCATTGGGGAAGAAGGGAATGGCAGTAGAAGAATTTAACTGCTTGTGATGATTAGGCTTTGTTGTCAGTTTGATCTTTTTAATTATCTTTGGTGGGTCTTTGATATTTATCACAGGAAAGCAGCCCTCTCAGCAGGGGGCAGGATGTAAGGAAGCTCAGGGAAGATGGAAATTAACATCTCTTCCTGGGAGTGCAGTGCAGGAAGAAAATTCCAGAGACTCAGGAAGTCAAATCTGGTATAAGGTTGTAAGACCCCACCCTAAGGCTATATAAAGGGGAAAAAAAAAATTTGTCTCTCCCTGCCTGCCTGGCTGCTGGTGCTTGTCGTGCATCTCTGCATAGGCTTTAGAGTGAAGCTTCCTCAGTCATCCAACCTGGACTGAAGATCAGAGGCTCCCAGAAAGGGTTGGGACTGCTGAGGCATCCAGCTACTGTGGACTGAGCAGTGACCAGTTCCTTGATTTTTGGGCTTACAGACTGCTATTGTGGGATGGCTGTGAGCTAATCCAATACCCCATTTTGTTTACTACAATTCATTCTGTTGGTTCTATTCCTCTAGATAACCCTAACTATACACTGCTGTTGACCACAAATTAACTTCTCACGAGTCACCCTGGTTTCCTTTGCTTCTCTCAGTGTAGAGCCTCTTTTGGACCCCCACCCCTCATATGGAAGTCCTCTTGACTGTGTGTGTGATTCTGTGCCCGTCCTAAAAGAATATAGTTGTGTATCAATCTAGCTCTAAGGAATCCTACTACTATCGCATGTCTTCTACACATTCTTAGAGCTTCTGGTCTTTTGAAAACCCTACATCTTTGATTTTATACTTTAGGTAATCACAGATTTATATACATGCACATGCACAGACACTTAAAACTTTGGTATTTTCTTTAAAAAATATTTTCTTTATTAATTTGCAAGGAGAGAGGGAAAGAATTGTGCACCAGGGCCTTTGGCCAGCACAGATAAACTTGAGACACATGCACCACTCTGTGCATCTGTCTGTATGTTGGGCACTGGGGAATTGAGCCTGGGTTATTAGGTATTGTATTCATGTGCCTCAACTGCTCAGTCATTTCGCCAGCCCAACTTTTGGATTTTCTATAGATATTTGATCAGGAGGAGAGGGCCAACTTGTAAGCTTGTCTAGACATCTTGAACTAAAATAAGGGACTCTTTAAAACCATTCCAAAAATAGTCAAAATGAGAAAACTCTCAAATTAATAATCTCTGCCTCTAACTTTAGAAAAATAAGCCTAAAGGGAAGGAAATGGCATAATAAAGATCAGGGAAGAGTGGACTGAAATCTGAAGTTGAAAAACACTAGAGAACACCCATGAAACAAAATTTTCTTCTTCAAAATGTCAGTAAGATTAATATATCATTATAAAGATAAGCAAAGATAAAGTGGATAGTTTTAGGGATTCTGGTTGCTGATGAATAATTCTAACGGTGCAACACAGTTTTGTGCACTGCTACTTACATATAATTTTATTAGTCTTATCAATCGCTAAGGAGAATATTTTTGAATTAAGTACATTTACTCTTCCTGAAATGGTTCACCTGCAAAGATGCACTGTGTAGTTATGGGAAAATATTTTGTTCATATTTTTTAAAATTCTAATGTAATTTTCATTTTTCTTATTTTTATCAAGCAAAATATAGTATGAAAAACAATACCAATAAGATAGAATGAAACTTCTCATACTAAGGCCACGTGATATAATTGTTTTTCTCATCTTAATTTTTTTCTACTTTTGCAAACTTATGTAGAAGAAACATTGTGAAACCAATCTTTGTTTTTTTCATATTATTTTATTAACATTTTGTCCCAGTCTTGTATCATCATTATTGTTTTGAACATTGAATTTCCTTATTGCTCTTTATTTTCAAATGTTAGATTGTTTCTGAATTTTTTTCATACTGTAGTGTTTCAATCAACACCTTTATATAATTGTTATATTTCCTCCTTTCTTAGCTGAATCCTTTCAAATCACTCTACAGTCCCTGAAAGACGATCACTGGGTTAAAAAGTCTAAACTATTTTGTGGCTCTAAACAGGGAAATTATTTTCTAAAATAATCTATGAATATCTAGCTTCCTATCATAACTCAACATTTCTGCTAAGATTTTGTAGATTAAACCAGACTTTGCTAGCCGGGCACAGTGATACACATCTGCTGGCTCAACTACTAAGGATTTTGAGGCAGGAGGACCTTGAACCAGGAGCATGGGGCTAGCCTGGGCAACATGATGAGACCCCCGTCTCATAAAAACATTTTTATTAATTCGTGGTTTCCCAGTGAGTGGGTTCTCACAGTTTGTTCACCTCATTGCTTTTATTTCTTCTTGTATGACTCAGGCCCTTATTTCATTACCATTATTATTTTTTAAAAAAAAATTATAATTGCTTATTTGAGAATTTTTAAAAATATTTTATTTAATGATTTTTTCAAGCAGAGAGATACAGAGAGAGAGAAAGAGATACAAATAGAGAGAGAGAGAGAGCACCAGGGCCACCACCTTGTGGGTCTGCATTATGTGGGTCCTGGGGAATTGAACCGGGGGCCTTAGGCAATGGAGGCAAGTGCCTTAACTGCTGAGCCATCTCTCCAACCCTCATTACCAATATTCTACCAAAAGGCCACTTATTTTTAAGATAAAGTTATATAGAGATGATATTAACCTCTGATTATACTTGTTTCCACCCTCTTGATCACTTTTGTTTTCTTCATTTTATTTTAAAATAAGTGCATCTATATATATATATATATATATATATATATATATATATATATATGAGATGTGCATATGCATGTTTGTAAATGCACGTGTGTATTGCCAGTGTGTTCGCACATGTGTGGGAACAGGTACATGGAGGCTAGAGGTCAATGTTGGCTGTTTTCCTCAGTCACTTCTCTCACTGAACCTAAAGTTATTTGTCTAGTCAGAAAGCTCACCAGTGCTGGGATTACAGGTGTGCTCTGTGACTCCTGACATTTTATGTAGGTACTAGGGATCTGAACTAAGATCCTAGGGTGACAAGCTCTTTACCCACTGATCCATTTCCTGAGTGGCCATCATTATTTTTATTTAAGTTACTGGTCAGGGGTTGTCAAAGAACTGTCTCTATAAAGTATTGTTTTCCTTCTGTATCCTAAGGAAGCCAGTCTCTCACGTAAGAGATGTAATGTAAAATATGTGTATGAGCTACTGCCTCACTTGTTTTCAGAACCTTCCAGATCATTGCAGCTTCCTGGACTGCGTCATTAACCAACAAACAGACCAGTCAGAAGCTTTCTGCTCTCTTGCCTGTACTTAGCTGACTGTAGTTTTTTCACTTGAGGTAAAAATGAAATACAAATTCACTTGTCCCTAGGAGAATGCATGTAACTTACTGCAGTAAGTTACAACTTGGAATCAATTCCCAACTTTTATATTTTATGTCTTTTATCCAGTGAGACTCTTAGCATTATCATAACATGAATTAAATCTTTTAGGTAACATGTAAGCCATGGTAGATCATCCATTTATTATACTTCAACTTTCTTCTATTAACATAAAGGAAATGGTCATTCTTTATGTTGGAAAATTTGAGTCACTGCCTGGTGTACAGAAAGCAAGTGCCTCCCTTCCAGTGGATAGTTTGAGGAATTTCGATTGCTGATGAGTAATTCTAAAGGTATAACACAGTTTTGTACATGATGAGGGTCTGAAACATCATTCATTCTTACCTGCCCAGGCACAAAGGCCATCCATGTGTATAGTGACCTCAGGTCAATAAACACAACATTTCTTCTGTGTATCCACAAACAAGAAAAATTACTTTATGCGACTCCTCGCTGTTTTCCAATATTATGTCAAATCTTCCTAACCACCCATATTGAACTGAAAGTGACTAGAAAAATCTTTGACATGCTGCAGATCAAAGCACGTAAGGTGGCAAAACTAACTTTTCTCTCTTCATGTGCCGCACATAATTAAGGACACCATTTGTAATTCACCTGCATGGATTGATGAGGAACTCATATTTTCTTATTGGTTATACTGGAGAATAAAAACCACAGCACAGGGAACTCTGAAAATCTGTATCTAATGACAACTCAATAGTTATTTCTGGCTTGCTGTTTTATGCAAATGCCCATGGCAAATATTCCCATGGTGGTCCAACAGATTCTAAACCAAATCCAAATTCCAGTTCTGTCTCCAAACTGGATCCTTCCCCTACTGACTTCTTCCAAATAAATTGCAAACATTTGTCCAGCTGTACAGGCCAAAATCCTGGGAGCCAATCTTGCCTTCCCTCTCCTGAGCCTGCTTCAATCTGTCATGAGTCTCATCAAACAATCATCCCTCGTTGCCTCCAAGCCTCCCTCCTCTCCTGCCCAAGATTAATGAGGTCAATGTCCCTCATTCCTGTCCCCTTCCATATGTATCCATCGTCGCTGGGATGGCCATGACTTTTCAAATCTAATGCCAAAGTCCTTCAAAACTCAGATTTCTTGTGTTTTTCTTCCCATCTTCACATATTTGGGTGCTTAAAAAAAGAACATTGTAAAAACTGTAAACTTAGTTTACCGACTGCATTCACCCCTATGTTTCCTTTGCTAACACTGGTCCTGTTTTACCGACTGTTTTGGGATTATTTGGACATGGAAATCTCTGCAGCTAATCCCATGGTTCATTTTTTTTTAGCTTAATCCAATTCAGTAAGCAAATGTCTGCCTCAAAGAGACTTTTCCTGATCACTCAATGAAAAATTCTACCACCACTACTTTTTTTTTATTGTCCATAATGAGTTACATTGTTTAGTGGGCCAACATTGAGTTATTATCCCCAATTGCTCATTGTCCCCCTCCCTATCCCCAGTCAGCTGGATATCCTCCTCCATGGACCATCTGGATCAGTCTTTGTGGTAGGGGACCATGGATAGCCTAGTATTCAGCTGGGTTCTCCTGACCCAAGTGTGTTGTTACTGAGGGGTGCCATGCCTCTGATAATCTCCCCCACCACGGCTCTCACAATCTTTCCGCTCCCTCTTCCACTCAGTTCCTTGAGTCACACCACTACTTTTCAGAGCCATACTTGGCTTTCTTTCTCTGTGGCATCTTGAATGTATGTCCCCCATAGACTCAGGTGTTTTATTGAAGCTTGGAACTTGTATCTCTAACCACAGGGTTAAAAGAGGTGTCACTGGGGGTGGATCCTGGGTTTCAGCCCAAAGGTATTTGGGGGGGTGTGGATCTGAATTCCAGCCCAAAAGGATGCAGAGGGGTCTGAGCTCTGGGGGCCCTGCTTGCTGCTGGGTTTGTGTTTGCTGCTTTTTTTGGTGTTTCTGGCTGTTTGGTTGGTTCTTTCTGTTTGGATGTAGGAAAGCCCCTAATGGAACTTTCCCCATGCATCTGTAAACTTGAAATAAATCCTCCTCCCAGAAACACTGTCTGGTTGGATATTCATCCCAGCATCATGGAGCTGTCTACTACACTCTTTTTCCTGACACTTACCTGACTGTAGAGTATATGATCAATTACACTACACACTTCAACAAGGTAGAGAACTCGTTGACAGTGTAGTCTCCATGGTAAAGCACACCATCTAGGCTTCTGTTTGTTGAATAAATGAATGAATATTTATAAATGATTTGTCTTATTTGAATAGCACTGATTTTTTTTTACTTCCATCTGCCATCCTGGTGGGATGACACACACTTGTTCATAGTACAATTGCAGCTTGTAAAATGGGGTTGGCACTTCTTGCTATGTGTGTTTGTACATGGAACGGAGTGGAGGTGCTTGGCAGAGTGCCCTAGAATTCTTATCTCTATTTTTCCAGAAAACAAGGTTCTCCAACATAGTGGGTGTGTCAGGATAAACCTTCACACAATCAGATCAGTGTTGTAGGTGTCCACATGGATGATAAAAATGGGGAAGCACTTTTGTCCCCTACTCATTGGTGGGTTGCACAAATGATTATCAAGTATTAACTATTTCAACTTAAAGATGCCTTCGATGAACTTAAAGGGAAATTAAAGCAGCATTCTCTCTTCTGTAATTATCATGTAACATTACATTGGCTTTCACCTAATTCATGAAGAAACAGGGCTCCATGTGTTTCTCATTAAAGAAGGAAGGGGACAGGAAGATGACTTGGTGGGTAAGATGTCCACTATCCACGTACAAGCCAGTCATGGTGGCACATGTCTGTATTCCCAGTGCTGGAGAAGCAGAGATAAGGAATTTCTGCAACTTGCTGGCCAGCCTGTCTGGTCTAGTCACTGAGCTCTAAGTTTAAGTAAGTGTCCCTATCACAAAAAAGAAGAAAGAAAGAAAAACGAAAGAAAGAAAGAGAGAGAAAGAAAGAAAGGAAGGAAGGAAGGAAGAAAGAAGAAAGAAAGAAAGAAAGAAAGAAAGAAAGAAAGAAAGAAAGAAAGAAAGAAAGAAAGAAAGAAAGAAAGAAGGGAAGGGCAAGGGGAAGGGGAAGGGGAGAAGGAATTGAAAGAGACATTAACATCTGGGGATTCCATTTTCTATTTCTAAGTTCCTGGCCATGAGGCTGTGGTTTGGCTCTGCCCTCATGCTGCCACTACGATTACAGTCTTGTCACAGGCCCAAAGGTATCCAAGTCCATCAGCCACAGTCTTCAAACTGACTTACCTTGTCTAACTGACTCCCATACCTGGCTGTGGTTTGGGTGTGACCCAGGCTGATGGTGGCCAGAACACACTGTGAAACAGGCATACAGGAGGCTTGCAGACACCTGCCACACTGTCCTTTAGTGAGGCCGCTCCAGTGCAGTCCTGATGTGACTACTATTTCCTGTCACCTCCCTCAAGCTCAGATACACCTGGAGTGGTGGTGTATGCCTTTTGTCCCAGCTGTCAGGGGACTGAAGGGAGAAGAGAGAGGATCTTGTGAGTTCTAGGTCAGCCTGGGACTACAGAATGAGTTCTAGGTCAGCCTGGGCTAGAGTGAGACCCTACCTCAAAAAAAAAAAATAAAATAAATACATTAAAATAAAATAAAATAAAAATAAAAATAAAATAAAATAAATTCATACACTTTGAATTTCTCTCTGCCACACAGCAATATCTCAACATCTTCTAATAATGGGGCCTCAAAGGAACTCTTTGTGGGCTGGAGAGAATTCTCAATGGTTAAGGTCTTTGCCTACAAAGCCTAATGACCCAGGTCTGATTCCTCAGCACCCACATAAAGCCAGATGCACAAAGTGGCACATATACCTGGAGTTCATTTGCAGTGGCTGGAGACCCTGGCACACCCATTCTCTCTGTCTGTCTCTCTTTTCTCTTTCTCTCTCTGATTGTAAATAAATAAATAAATAAACATTTTTTTAAAAAAGAACTGTTTGCAAACATTGCATGGGATCCTCCTGGGTCTCCTCTCTGAGAGGGCTTCTCATTGAGACAGATGGCCCACCCTTATTACAAGTTGAGTCTGTTTTGTTTAGAATTTATGTTGACAAAAAGGAAAGAAAAGAGTTCTTGGAAGCTGGGAGGTGTTTGTTGTATTTCACAGGATGCCTTAAAGGCACAAGACTTCCTTCACTTCAATCAGGAGGGTAACAGTGCCTGAGGCATTTCTACCCTGCAGTCTGGTGACAGATGCAAATCAGCACGAAGAGACAGAAGCAGTATTCTTTCGTCTCAGGAAAGCCTCTAGTGATATTTACAAATAAGATTGTTGATGATGCCAGGAGAAAGATAGCTTTAAAAAAATAAAACAGAAGCCCGGCATGATGGTGCACACCTTTAATCCCAGCACTGGGGAGGCAGAGGTAGGAGGATCAGCATGAGTTCAAGGCCACCCTGAGACTACAGAGTGAATTCCAGATCAGCCTGGGCTAGAGTGAGACCCTACCTCGAAAAACCAAAATAATACTAATAATAATTGCTTTCAGCCAGTCTTTCTGGGGACTGTGTCCACTGCAATCGAAGAGACAAACATGTGGACCCGTACATTTGTGAGATAGGCAGTCTGGTCAAAGGGAAAATCATGTACAGGTTCAATGATGAAATTTTTGGTTGACAATATTGTTTACTCAAAGCATGATGGGAAGAGTAGCTATCTATAGAAGAAAGAGACATGTCAGGCGGCAAAGTACCTTACACAACACTTCATTTTCAGTTATTATTTGTAACTGTTAATTATTGTCAATATAAATTTCTGCCCATTGCTTATTCTGTTTTCTTATTTTGGTTTTTTCTTGGCAGGATATCACACTAACCCAGACTAACCTGGAACTCACTCTGCAGCTCCAGGCTGGCCTCCTGAGTGCTTGGATTAAAGGTCTGAACCATCATTTCTGGAAAACCTAATTTTTGGTGAAATAATTTGTGTGTGTGTGTGTGTGTGTGTGTGTGTGTGTGTGTGTGTGTGTGTGTGTGTGCATGATGCCAGGGCATCTTGCTTTGCAAACAGACCTCACACACATGGGCAACTTTTTGTGTCCAGCTTTACTTGGATGCCAGGGAAATGAACCGGGGCCAGCAGACTTTGCAAAGAAGCACTTTTCACCACTGAGCCATCTCCTCAGCTTCTATTCTAGTTTTCCTCTACTTGTGATTTCTTGCCTTCTTCTTGTGGCCATATTCCATCAACACAGTACACTTGATCTCTTAGAAGCCACGCTCGGCCTCTCTATGAAAACCTCTTTACTGGAAGCCTCACACCTCCCTTTTTTAAATGTTTTCATCCTACAATATTAGTAAAAATTAATTTAGAAACTTTCCACTTTGAATTATTTATAAATTCACATGCAGGTTTAAGACATACAAGGGAATCTGTGTGCCCCATAATTCCTGGCTCTCAGCGGTAGCATCTGCCTGACTCTCAGACCTCAGCAGTTTTATCAATACTCCCTCGAGTGTGCGCATGGAGTCCTGGTAGTGGGTTTCCATGTGGAGATCTGTGTGGTTGACAATCTTGTCAGGGAACGTGAGACCTTCCTCTCACGCACGTAGCTTCTGCGACCACTGCTCTTTTATCCATCAGTTCTCTCTCTCAGGCCCACCTGAGCCTAAGGGTAACGCCCACCCCTATAAACTATAAGAGAGGCTTACTGAGTGGGCAATGTTTTCTTCTTGGGTGTCTATCTCTCCCAATGCCTGAACCTCCAGGTCTCTGTTCTGATAAATCCTTCCCTATCTCCACCCTGCCTGGCTGGGCTGGGCTGGGCTGGGAGGGGTCTATTTCTATTACTTTCTTCTAAGCTAGGGGACTCTTACTAACTGACCTCTTAGTTTTTTTCCTAATGTGAAGGTGAAAGGCTTCCATCCTTTTGCTCCAATTCCATTTCCTCAATTTTTTTTTTTTTGTGGGAATGGATAAGCATCTAGAAGTTGGGATTCACAGATCAGGGAAACAACTTCCCTGCTCCCAGAATCCCATTGCACCTTGATCTTGTCTAAAAGTTTTCCAGCTATTTTTTAATGAATATCTCTATTATGAATAAGTATATACATTGTATGAGCAAATCTTGTGAGTATCCCCGTTTCCCTCCTCTCTGTCCCCTTCCCACTGGGGTCCTTCTTCGGTGCGCATTCTGGATCTGTCCATAGGATAGCTGGGTATGAACTGCACCAGAGGTAGCTAGTTTTCCTTTCTTTTTTCTTCCCCCTTTGTTCCTTGTTGCTAAGGGGAGCAATGTCTCTGGATATTCTCGGCCACCATGGCTCTTACAATCTATCTGATCAGTTCCCTGAGTTTAAGTCTGCTTTATTGTTGAGATCTTAAGTATCTCTGGATCTTTGCCCTGGGTTGTGTTGGGTATCCTTGGTGTCTGTCTCCATTGACCTTTCATGGGTCATCAGACTTGCTGTGGTGATTGCTCTCCTGTTTGTCTAGTCTTTTTCTTACTGTAGGTTTCATTTGGGCTCCATGTGAAGGCCAGGGGTGGTTTGACTCCTGCCAGAATGTCATCCATCATCCAATGTCTTGTTGGTGGAATTGAGTTGTCCTCAGCTCTCTCAATGCCTTCTGAAAAATACAATCTCCATTGGAGAGTGAGATCAATATAGGTTAAATGAGACAACATTGCTATTTTTGTATATGGTTAAACTGATCCAGTGTCTTTTCCCGGTTCTTTCCACTAATGCAGGTGAACTTGGTTGTTTTTTTCTTCTCAGCTTATAATTAGAACAACAACAACAAAAAATCTCACAGAGGAAGTTCTAGATCTTATTTTTCAAGAGTTTTCTTCTGTAATATCCTCTCATCTCTAGAGCCTCCCTCTGCCTGGGACTAATGCCATCTAAGGTCTGAGGATATGTCTAGACCAGAGTGTTCTTCCTGCCTGCATGTCTCCATCTTCCTTGGCATCTCTGGGTGATGCTGTCCTGAGCTCTCCAACTCCAGCTGTTTATTCCTACTCAGCCATAAGAATCTATGGGAACAGTCACCTTTTACTTGGAATCTAAATACCTTGTTCTCAGCTGGTTTCCTCTCTGACCCTGACCCTGGTTCTTGTTTGCTGAGGACATACTCTTGGACCTTCTAATTCTCTTTGAACACTGTTGCAGTCAGCCCCACACCACTGGGATGAATCTCCACATCAGGCACAGTTATGGGAGGAAAGGATTTACTGAAGCTACAGATCCAAGGGAAGTGCCATAATGGTGAAAGAGGCTGGCCCCATTTCACAGGTCCAAGCAGAAAGAAACCCATCACCACATACACACAGAACAGCAAACAGGCAGTGGCCAAGGAGAGAATTTCTTCCCCTATATTGCATCAGGGTGAGGTTTTGCACTGTTGGGGAGAGAGTCACCGACCCCTGACCCCCTACGGGTTAGCCCAAGTCTCACCGGCCAGCAGGAGACAGGCTCCATTGGGGAGAGGTGAAAGTGACAGCTGGAACAGACACACGTGGCTGGGAGACATGTCTGGGCACATCTCAAATCTTTATTCCAACATCCAACCTTTATATAACTCAAGGCTGCATTGTAGCCTTATCTCTCTCAAAAGGAAGCTCAGCAAGCAGGAACAAAGCTTATTAGCATTAACAAACAGGATTAAGGCTATCAGCTGTCACCCTGCCTCCTGGAGACAAAGGTGTGCTAGGATCAAAGGCGTATGCCATCATGCCTGCGCTAGTCCCAAAGGTGTGTGCCACCTCCTCCGGCCTCATATTATATTCTAAAACTTAGCCCAAGGTCGCTCAGCCAGGCTGGGACACAACATTGCACCACTTTCCTAGAATTAATGACTTCCTGAGTCTCTGGAATTTCCTTCCTGCACTGCCCACACAGGAAGGGATGTTAATTTCCAACTTCCCTGAGCTTCCTTATATCTTGCCCCCTACTGAGAGGGCTGCTTTCCTGTGAAGACCAGAGACTCACCCAAGATAATTAAAAAAGATCAACTCGACAACAAAACCTAACCATCACAAACATATTTGACCTTTTTGCTGTGATAGAAAGCAGACAACTACACTAGTTCAGAAGATAAGTCAGGTGAAGAAGAAAGTTCAGTATGGTCTCTGGAGAAAAGGTTAAGCTCTGATAGAGTACCAGAGACCATGCCACACATGAGATGTCAAGCTTTACTCTCCAAACTCTCCTCATCCCTAGGCCTCATCACAGATCTCCTTCAAGAGAAGAGAAGTAGAAGAAGCAGGAGGAAGAGGAGGAGAAGGAGGAGGAAAAGTTCTTCTAGAGCCAGCCACACCTATGTTAGAGAAAAATGAGAAATCTCTATAAAAGTAAGATGACAGTTTTTCATTGGACCAGAGTGAATTTATTTTGATAAATTAATATGAGGGTTTGCTGTCAAAACTGAGCCAGATCAGGGCTGGAGACATGGCTCAGTGGTTAAGGCTTTTCCATGCTTGCAAAGCCTAATGACCCTGGTTTGATTCCCCAGTAACCATACAAAGCCAGATGCACAGTGGTACAGATAGCTGGATTTCTTTTGCAGCAATGGAGGCCCTGATGTGCCCACTCTCTCTCTCTCTCTCTTTCTCTCTCTCTCTCTTCTCTCTCTCTACTGGCAAATCAATAAATAATTTTAAAAATGAGCCAGATTTTGTAGTTAAAGGGGAGCCAGTAGTTCTGTCTGAGACATGGCAAAGCAATGAGGAAGGTCTAATTTGGTAGAAGGTCATATGTGGGAAGAAAACAAAAGAATAATCAGGAATCACATCCATTGACATGGAGGTTACCACAGTCTGGCCTTTTATCCCAGGCTGGCACCTCATTCCTCCCCTCTGTCATAGCCACACATCACTGGGATGAAGCTCCAAACCAGGCACAATTTTGGGGAGGAAAGTATTTATTGAAGTAACAGACCCAGGGGAAGTTAAGGAAAAAGGCTGGCCTCCTTTTACAGAAGCAAGCAAAGAGAGAAACAGCACCTCCAGAAGCAAGCAAGCACGCACACTGTAACTCTGTAATTCACAAAATGGCAGGACTGCCAGACCTGGGGTTCTGGCTTTTCTTTTGCATATCTATCCCTAGTATTTTGCATCCAATTTAGAAAGGGTGTCATGACCCCAGGAGGCCAGGCCAAAGTGACACTTCCTCCATCCAGAAGGCTGAAGACAATTCACAATTATAATAAATTCTATTAGGGGACATTTATTCAAAACTTCCACACCCTCCCTGCATTGTACCACCTTCACACATGCCCAGAGTGCCCCTCCATAACCTCCTTAGGTGTTGCCCATTTTATTCCCTCTTTTTTTGTGATGCTTAATAGTAAGTGATCAACTTGGCAGGATCTAGAATCACCTAGGAGACAAACCTCTGGGCATGTTTGTGAAGGAATGGTCCAACTCCTCTCCACACCACTTCTCAAATTTGCAGGCTAGTCGACATGAGTGAGGACAGATTCAAGTCAACCATGTCAGAGGAATAGCTCTGCTCTCCTCTCTGCACACAGAGCAGAACATATAAGCAACTCACTGTCTCTTCCCCACTGCCTTTCTTGGGCTTTCCCTACCTGTCATAAGAAGTCTGGACTTCTAGCCTGGTGTGGTGGTGCACACTTTTAATCCCAGCACTTGGGAAGCCGAGGTAGGAGGATTGACATGAGTTCTAGGCCACCCTGAGACTGCATAGTGAATTCCAGGTCAGACTGGGCTAGAACAAGACCCTACTTTGAAAAATAAAACAAAACAAACAAACAAAAAAAAAGAAGAAGTCTGGACTTTAAGTTCCACTTCAGTAATATTAACTACAGAGTTGATGAACAAATGCTTCAAACATCCAGTTTCCTAATCACTGGGGTGTCGACATTTGTAATTTCAGAGGTGTGAAACATTGTGGCTTTGGGAGCATACCTACTCTGGCAACTATCCTCTAGAAATATGAATTCTATTTTGTAAAAAATCATAACAAAAAAGAACAAAAGACCTGCCAACGAGCCCTTGAGGGGTACAAAACAGAATATCTAAGTTTCTGAATCATACCAAAGCTTTACAAAGTTATGTTCCCTGTTGATCTGGATCTGCTTGTATCCTCTGGATAATATGGAGTCAGAAATTCCCTGGAAATCTGTCATCACAGAATTAGATGGGCAGCACATCATGTATCCAGTCTTGCAAGAAGGAAATTGAACGGGTATTTTGAGCTTCTGTTTTATTGGTCTGATTTTTAAACCTTTGTGTGTACCAAGTGTGGAAGGGAAGGAAGAGCTGGAAAAGTTCTAAAAGCCGCTGTCCTTCAACCTGTCAATTACGCGAGGATAGCGCGGGATGGATAGAAATGTCTCTGTTTGATTTTGTTCTCGCTCTTTCTCTAGGATTTTCCGAGTTTCCAGGTTATTCAACTAAGCACAAATTGCTGTTCAGACAGTCGCACTGCCATGATTCCTGATTTGCTGGCTGTCACTCCCATTATTAACCAACCAGGCTGTCAGACTGTCACTCCTTGTTGTTCTAACGATTTGTTTCATACAAGTGACTTGATTCATGATGAAGAGAAGGGAAAGGAAAAACCTACAGAGATCCTGCTGTTGGTGGTGGTGGTGGTTGTTGTGTGTGTGTTCACTTAAAGGGACACAGAGATCATACAAAAGCATTAGCCAAAAGCGTTGCATCCAACTTCATCCTCAAAACTTAATTGTCAAGATGATGCAGAGACTGCTTGAGTTGAACAAATACTCTTGTTGGAGCTTGAAACTTGGTACATTTCAGATCGCTCCCAGAGCTTATTCCCTTCCACAGTTCTCAAGTTGCTTCTTCTGACATCGCCCAAAGCGCAGTTCTCGGAATGAAGAAAGAGATTCCTTTCTCTGAGCTCCCTGCTGCAAGAGCCATCATTAACCACGGTGGGTGGCAGGCTGGCAAGCCTCTCCCATGTGTCGCTTGCCTGGTTGAAGGCCTCCTTCTCCCAGAGCCTGGGCAGTCGACGTCTAGTGAGGCTTAATGGTGGTGCCATTTTTCACTCCAGTTCTCGCTAGAAGTTTAATGTGTGGCTTTAAAGAATTGCAGACTCTGGAGATGTCATAGGAACTGTCATCTAGAATCCCCAACCCAACACTGCATGTCTCCAGTTTGGGGTCTCGTTTCTCTGTTCTGTTTTGTGGGGGGATCCTCCTGCTGGTTGTGGTGTGGAAAGGAAAGGGTATTTCTCATATTTCCTCCTTCATGGTTCTGGGGAAAATGGCAGGGGCTCATGCTCAGCACAGTGTCCTGGCTCCATGAAGGCAGCTTGACCACCAAGCCTTTGCATGGCACTCCTAGCCCTCAGAACAGAAGGGTCCTTTTCTCCCTTGGGTCTCTAGCCTGCCTCCTTCCAGAAGCCACTCCTGACTTAGAAGTGCTTCCAGTTTCTTCACCGATTTTCCTCCTCACCTTTCTGGCTCTCCTTTGGGAAAAGAATCTTGGGTATTTTCTGAGTCACTCTACATGCTTTGGGAGAAAGAAGAAAGCACAGGATATATAGATATCCTTTCACCAGTATCCTTTATGAACTCACTGGTCCATTTCCATGAGAACCCTGGTCACAAGGTCAGCTCCATAGGGAAGACTCAGGGGTGCTGGGTTTTACAACCTCGATGGAGCTGTGTTATTGGGGGCGGGCTTATGGGGTTATAAGCCAGCTTCCCCTTGCCAGTGTTTGGCACATCTTCCTGCTGTTGTTTGCAGTGCTGTGGTGGAGGTGATGTCCACCCTCTGCTCATGCCATCATTTTCCCTGCCAAGATGGAGTCTCCCTTCGAGTCCATAAGCCAAATAAACCCATTCCTCCACAAGGTGCTTTTGCTTGGGTTCTTTCTGCACAGCAACTAGAAAGCAGACTACAACAGGTGTCTTACGCAGTCTGGTTTTTACATAGCTAATGGTGACCTCCTATGTTGTCTATGACATCAGTAGTGACCACACATGTCTTCTCTACCATTTGTGAGGAGCCCCATGTCTTTTCTACTATTGGGGTGACCCCCTACATTTTTCTCGGGCATCAATGATGAGCCCCGATGTCTTCTCTGCCATCAGTGATAATCACAGAAGTCTTAGCAAGTCACCTTCTCATTGCCAGGGCTTAACACTCAACCAAACGTAGTTTATGGAAGGAAAGGATTTATTTATGGTTTACAGTTTCTAGGGGAAGCTTCATCATGGAAAATGTCACAGGAGTAGACAGCTGGTGACACATCTCCATATCAGCAGAGAGCAAGGAGAAAGAGTGAGCTGAGTGTGGTAAGCCAGGCTGGTCTATAACACTTCAAGACCTGCCCCTAGCAACACACCTCTTCCAGCGAGGCTCCACCTCCCAAAGGCTCTACCAGATGGGGATTAAGTATAAAGCTAAATCACAAACACGAGAGGCTGGGGGTGGGGGAGACATTTTATATTCAAACTACCACATTCTACCCCTGTTTTCCCTGCTGTCTTTGGTGACTATCTTCTTTGCCATCAGTAGTGAATCCTCACATTTTCTCTGTTATCTCCCCTGCAGCAACCCACTTGCTCAGTTTCCCTAATATTGAACCTGGTCTCCCCTGCCCACCAGGAATCTTCCAAATTTGAGCTTTCCAGAGTGGAAGACAATGTTTGAGAGATAGATCAGCCTGAGAGGCATGCGGCATTTCCCTATTTAAATCTTCAGGCTTCCTCCCATTCGAGCAGTCTGAATGCCAGTTTGAAGATGACTTTGTGTTTTTATTCCAGCCACAGTGCATCATTGGACCTTGTTTACCATGCTGTGTGGTACCTACAGGATACCTACCAGGAGACTAAAGATGCATTGGTTTTGAATGCTCTGTATATTAAAGCATCGTATATCCAAATCCTATACACGTGTGAAATTAATTTTCTGTTTGATTCAGAAATTTAGTCATGTTAGTTTCCCCAGTAGTTTGCAATAATTTGGAAGTGTGAAAATGTAAAGATGTGGTCTCTAAAAGCAATTAATGTGCATTGAATTAGAAAATAAGCTTAGACTCTAAAAAAAAATGCCAGTAGTCAAGTGAAGCAATGCAATTTCCATGTTGTCTAAAACAGTAGCCTTAACTTCCCCGTCCTAAAATATGTAACTAATCTTGAGGCAAATGCCTTTTGCAAAACAGTGTGTTATGCAATTCAAAGGGACCATTCTGTCTACCTACCACGAAATTCAGAATGAAAATAAGCAAGCTGTGAGAGGTGTTCGTCATGACAGTTTAGAGACTTAAACATTTGAAGTATATACATACAAACTTCCAGAAGAAAACAAGAGAATATTTCCACTACTTTGAGGAAAACAAAATCTATTGGGATTTAATAAGCACTAAATATAGAAAAATGTTAGCCAATGAAATTTCATTAATATTAAGCACTTTTGCTTAACAAAAGATGCCATTAGTAGAGGCAAAAAGTCAAGCCACTGAGTAAGTGAGTAAATTTGCAACGAAGGTTGCCTATCTGGAATAGATGAAGAACTGCTAGACATTAGTAATAAGACATAAAAGAATCCAATTTAAAAATGGGAAGAATGTCAAGAGATACTTCATAATAGAACTATTGAAACAAGTCTGTGAGAAGCTGTTTATTGTCATTAGTGTTCTAGAAAAGACAAAATAAAGCCACAATGTATGAGATACCACGGAGTACCAAACATTGGTGAAGACATGAATGAGCGAGGCTCTCGTGAATCTCTAGTTGGAATATATATACTGTTACAAAGGTTGGAAAACTGTTGGGCAGAGTAAATTAAATTAAATATGTTATCCTCATTCCCACCTAAGAAACCCATCCCTGAGTATATAGCTAAGAGAAGTGAGTACCTATGTCTAAAAAGACAAGGTTTCCAGCATCTTTATTCATAGTGAGCAGAAAATAATAAGAAAAGACAAGAGCCACAGAGAGAAAGTGAGTCCTAATCTACTGACACACTTTATATCACACAGCAATAGAAAGAAAGAACAAAGCTGTTATTGGCCAGAGATGTGGTTCTGTGGGATGGATACATAGTGTCATGAATACAAGACAATGTAAACTGCATGGAGTTCAGTAACAGATAAGGCTAATCTTTTGCATCCAAACAGAGGTTGCTTCTGGATGATCTTAATGGGAAAATGACACGAGGGACACTTGTAAGGTTCTAGAATATTCTCTCCTTTAATATGAATTAAGGCTATAGAGAGATGGGTCTTTATGTTATGTTATGTTATTTATTTATTTTCAAGGTAGGGTTTCTCACTCTAGCCCAGCTTGACCTAGAACTCAGGCTGGCCTCAAACTCACAGAAATCCTTCTACCTCTACCTTCCAAGTGCTGAGATTAAAGGTGTGTGTGACCATGCCTGGTAGATATGCGTGTGTTTATGTGTTGTGTTAACTTTACCTGGGGAGATATGAATGTGAACAAATCTCCATTACCTATGGATAGGACAGAGTAAAAATTCTACCAAAGTCCAACTTGATGAAGCAGTAAGTTTATTATAGTTGTTTTCAGGCACGTGGATGACCCCAAGGCAGCTGCATCACTGGGCAGACCACCCAACCCAGGATGCACGATGACTCACAAAATTGCATTCCTACAGTTCCCTATATGAATTGCAGGCAGCTTGGCTGGTCAGAGAGTCTTTCTCACCAATAGCTGTTACTGCTCATATGACCTTGAGAATGACCTTGTGAATTTTGTATATTTCAGGATCTTCTGACACTTGTAAGAAGCCTTTTAAGTTTCCTTTACTTCTTGAGTCTTTTTACAAAACTTGTGTGTATGTGTAATGTGGTGTGAGTGTGGTGTGTGGTGCACACACATGTATGTTCCCCTGAAGCACCCCATGCCCTAACCTGTGTTGGCGTGCACTTGCTCACCTGTCGTGGCTGAGCAGAACCTAGTCTCTTATTGATCCCAGAATTTGCTATTGTCTTGTGTATTTCATGGGCTCCTGTCACTTTCCAGTCTCTGATCCTTTATAGGACTGGGTTTACAGAGCACATGCCCAGGTGCATCCTAGGCATTATGTGCATCCTAGGCATTAAACTCAAGGGGTTTCTCAGGCTTCCTCAGACTCTCATTCATGCACAGAAACTGCTCTTATCCACTGAGCCACCTCTCCAGCCAATATAAGAAAGATTGGTGGGCAGAACCAGATTTGTTAATAAAAATGAAACTTAAAATTCATATGAATATATATTTTCATATGCCATCTGCTCCACATACCAATTAGAGACAGAAGTTCTCCTATCAGATAAAAAGAAAAATAAACAACTATCTGCCCCAGGTAAGACTTCTATAATGACACAGAGACTAAGGTATAGGGTGCAAGAGTGACATTCCATGCTGACACTAATGCAAATATGTAAATATGGTTATAATGGGATTAGAAAAAAATAACCTTAAAAAAGAAAGATGGCTGGGAAGAAATAATGGCAATACCTCATGGCAAAGGGGGAAATATTCATGAAAGACACAATTTTAAATGTATATGAATCTAATAAGAGGGTTTCAAGGTTAAAGGATGGTGTGCGCATAGTACGTGTGTGATGTGCATGTGGGTGTATGTACTCTGCATATGTCAGCCCTCATGTGCACACCTGCAGAGGCCCTAGGAGGGCGTCAGGTGTCCTCCTCTCCTGTGAGTCCATCTTATTTCCCTGAGACAGAGGAGGTCCCTGAATCTGAGCTGTTTTAGTTGGGCTGGCTGATCAATGAGTCCCCAGGGATCCTTCTATCCTCACCCCCCCCCCCTGCACACCCCCAGTCAGTGTTGGTACTGAGGATTTGAACCCAGGCTGAACCTGGGATGGCAAACTTTTGCAAGCAAGCGTCATTGACCACTGAGCAATATCCTCATCCCTGAAAGGTTTTTGAAGCCAGGCATTTTATTTAAAACTACAGGAAAGGAGGATTAGAAATATAAGAACAGAAATCAATGAAAATAAAAACAGAAAAATACTAACATCGCCAAAATGTAAAAGTGGTTCTTTGAGGAAATCTCTAATATTCATAAAAATTTTATTAGACTGATGACGATAGAAAGGAGAGAAGGAAAATTACCAATTGCAGGAAGGAGTAGAGTTTCTCTGCAGAGAACAACACATGACTGTAGACTCAGTGAAACCTTTTTAAAGACTTATATCATCCAAGAATGGTTACAAAGTCAAGGAAAATCAAATAGTTTGCATAAATAAAAGCAGTTGAATTCAGGCTGGGGAGATGGTTCAGTGGTTAAAGGTGCTTGCTTGCAAAGCATGATGGCCTGGGTTTGATTCCCCAGTATCCACATAAAGCCAGATGCACAAGGTGGTGCATGCATCTGGAGTTCACGTAAATAAATAAAAATATTTTTTAAAAGAAGTTGAATTCCCCCAGAAGTAAAACTCGTGGAGTGTGATGGGTAATTGTTATTGTCAACTTGTCAGGATTTAGAATCACCTAGAAAACAAACTCCCGGCTTGTGTGTGAGAAAGTTTCTAGTTTGGTTGAACTGATGTGGGAAGAAGACCTGTAGTGGGGAAGCTGGGGATTAGAATTTAGATAATACCCAATAAATTCCAATGCACCTCAGAATTTAAGGAGTACCTGAGGCCGGGCGTGGTGGCGCACACCTTTAATCCCAGCACTCGGGAGGCTGAGGTAGGAGGATTGCTGTGAGTTCAAGGCCACCCTGAGACTACATAGTGAATTCCAGGTCAGCCTGGACTAGAGCGAGACCCTACCTCAAAAAACCAAAAAAAAAGGGGGGGGGTACCTGAGTTCTTGTCTATAAAGTTAAAGAATTAAAATTAAAATTATAGACTACCAGAGGATAAGGTATAGTGGGAGACTTTATTTAAAAGAGAATGGGACGTTACAGAGTTCTCCAGCCACCAGTGTGGGGAGAACACATGGGAGAGGTTTTAACAAAATCTATGCTGTTCAGCCAAACAAGCAAAAGAAGAAAAGATAATAGACAGCTCCCAACATGAGGAAAAAGGTTCATGTGGGAAGATCTTTAACCCACCTCTCACTGTAGCCATTAGGCCAGAGAGAGGGAATACCTTACCTTTCCAAGGCCTGGAAATTCAGAAGTCCTCCTAGGACACCATGTGGGAAGAAGAGACAGAATTATCTGTTCGGTGAGTATTCCCTGCCCCAGGTGAGCAGAAACAGGAGGTTGGTTCATACCCGACCAATCAGTTTTAGTACCTAGGTTTGAGCTCTAGCTAGACACATCCCACTCAAGGAAAGGGGGTCTATGGAGCTTTCCTGAAACTGTCAAAGATCCACCTTACATAGAGTTTAGACAACGTCATTCCATAGGCTGAGGTCCCAAACCAAACAGAATAAAAAGGAGACAGTGAGCTGGGTCCCAACAGTCACTCATTTACTATGAATGCAGTTTGACCAGATGCTTCCACTCCTTCTGCCATGCTTCCCCCACCATGACAGACAGTACTCCCAAACTGTGAACTAGAAAGCTAGAATAAACCTTTCTTCCCTTGAGTTGCTGTTGTTGAGTATTTTTGTTCATAGCAAAAGTAACTAAAACATTTTTAAAAATGCAGATATAGGTCTATTCATTACCAAAATTGACCAATCATGTGAAGAAAAAACATAATACCAATTTTCAAAATGGTCCCCTACTACAAAGACTGATACAGACGGCCCACAGAGGAGGATATCCAGCTGACTGGGGATGGGGTAGGGGGGGCAACGGGGAATTGGGGATAACAACTCATGGTTTGCCCACTAAACAATGTAACTCATTATGAACAATAAAAATAAATTAAAAAAAAAACTTGCTGAGAATTTTGAATTAGGAAAGTTAGGAATTCTTTTCCCATTTATCTTAGGAAAGCAGCATTATCCTGATAAGAAAGGTAGAAGACACAGGGTTTGTAGTGTTCCTGATGGGTTACACATCTGTACAGCTTGTATTTAGTAAGTGCCTTAGAGCTGGTCCCAGGAAAGGGAATATGGCCTCCTCATTAAACAATTAGCACATAGGAAAAGCAATCACTTTGATTCTTAATTAAATATTCTCTTTCTGGGGTCATAAATTTAGCAAAATATGTCTATATTTCCCCCATAAATATACCTTCCTTTTTTTTACACTCTTTGGGTTTGAGAGTCTTAACTTAGTGAGGTTCATGTGTATTTGTTCAATTAAAAAAAAAAAGACTCCAAAGTCAGGCATGATGGCTCATGTCTCTAGTCCCAGCACTCAGGAGGCTGGGGTAGGAAGATCACTGTGAGTTCAAGGCCAGCCTGGGGTTATAGAGTGATTTCCAGGTCAGTGTGGACTAGAACGAGACCCCACCTCAAAAACAAACCAACAAACAAAGACACAATGGCAGCCAGGGAAAATTTTGTTATTCATAATAATTAAATACAATAATTAAATAGAGCCAGCTTTGAAATGAATGGCTTAGGGACATCATCCACATCCTATATAGGGGAAGTCAGTAATTCCTATTGTGATGGTTTGAGAAATAGATGCGGAGATGAATTACTTAACCCCATCCATCCGCTGGAGAATAAACTGTAATGAATAAAGTGAACAAAACTAAAGGAAGGCAGGCCAGGGATGCGGTGTGAATGGCATTCCTCATGTTCCTGGCAGGTGCTGAGCATCCCTTGTCAGAAGCTAATATACCAGGAGAGTCCCTATCTTAGCCTGTTTGAGCTGCTATGGCAACACAGTAGACTGGATGCTGACCAGCAAACATTTACTTCTCACTATTGTGGAAGCTGGAGGTCCATGGTCAAGGGTCTGCACGATCCAGCTCCCCATAGTGCCTGGCTTTCTGGCTTGTTTTCGCCCTGTTTCCTCATGTGCGGGGCAGATGAGAGAGAACGGCTCTGACATTGTCGTTGTCCTCTTACAAGGGCAGAGAGAGTCTCAAATTCCAGACCCCAGACCTCCCTCCTCATAATCCCACCTCCATGCATCATGAATTGAGGTTTAGATCTTCAAGGTATGAATTGGAGGAGAGTGGGCTTGGAATAGCATCTCCTTTAAATGATGGTGTTGGAACGCCAAGAGTCTTTGAGTAAGGATGGGAAATAGAAAAGAAGAGATGCTGAGTTTTGAATGAATTGATTTTATTGATGTGCTTGAGGTGTGTTCATGGATAAACATACGCACAGATGGAGGTCAGAAGGTAACCTAAGGGTGTTGGCCACCTCCTTCAACCTTGTTTGAAATAAGTTCTCTCTCATTGTTGTTTTGACACTGGGAAGACAAGACTTGATGGCCTAGCTTTGGGGTTCTCCTGACTCTACCCCCCCCTTACTGTAGGTGTGTTGGATTAAAGGCCACTGGGCACCTGGCTCAATATGGTTGGTAGCTTGTAGAACAAGTGCCTTTAACCACGGAGACATCTCCTCAACACTATGATGTTTAAGTTGAGTTTCTAATAAGCGTCTGGAATTGTCTTAGTGTCTGTTCATATATTACTTTAAAAACGAATGTGCTTTGGGGGAAACATGCAAATGTAACTGGAGTTTGGGGATCAAAACCAGAGCTCTTGCAACTCCAACAAGTCATGGTCCCAATTATGCTAATTAAAAGAACAAGTGATGGTGTGGCTATGTTGTAAAGAGGAATAATTAAAGGGGTCCAGTGACTTCTTATCCATCTTTGGGGTCCTGCCATGAGCTTCAGATTTAAATAGAGGGGTGTGTGAGCTCTGCATGATTAAGCAGTCTTGGTCAAGGTGTGGTCTGGTTGGCCATTGTCTCAGTTCTGGGTCTGTAAGGTGTTCCTTACAAGGAGTCCTCACTGCTCTCCTTACTGCATGAGATAAGGCAGTTCTAGAGAGTGGCCTTGACCTCATGGATAAGTGGCATCTTCTGTTTGACGATCAAACCTACCTGTGAGGTGGCACTGTTACCAGAATCCAAAGGACTCTACAGGAAGGCACAGAGATAAATAAAGACATAATTTATCTCTGTGCCTTCAATCAAAGACAGACACAAAAATAAAGGCAGAGCAGGGCTTTCATCGTGTTTGAGTGAACCTTGTGGGACCAAGTGGGGAGTCCAAGCTTTTGGGCATAAGCGGCCTCTAAGTCCCTATTTCACAAACCAGGAAAAACCTCAGTTCCAGGATTCCCTTTTGTGGTGGGGCGTGGGGGGGGGGGCTCAAAGGAAGACATTTCAGGACCACTGCAGAACTCATTGTAGAAGTAATCTTACTTGGATCAATGAGGAAAAAGTCTTGATTCCTTTCATAGGGAAATTCAGTTTTAAATGTCATTTCCTTTGTTTTTAAACACACTTTCCCTCTATTTTTTTAAATCCTTAGGTCTTTGCAAAAGAAAGGAATGAGAATATTGTCACAATTGAGATATAAGGAAACTTCCAACACAGAGGTTGTTTTCTATGATTCCTGAGGGAAAATCTGATAGCTATTTAGCATGAGGACTGAAATAACCGTGATGTGTTGTGTAGCTTTAAAAATAATTTGTTAGACTTTAAACCAATAACTCCTGGCTTCCTTGTAAATAGCTTTTTTGACTTCCAAATTGCAAGGACAATTTCGGGTCAAGATCAGGTGTCTGGCTGATCTGAAATAAACAAGACTGTCAGTGTGGCAGAAGAATGGCATACACCTGCCCCAGATACTGACACGACCACCTATTTCTGGAAACATTCGGACCCCAGGGAGTGCTCAAGGGTCCGGAGGCTACTTAGTCAACCAGCCAGTTCTGGAGCTAGTTAATTCTGGAATTCATAATTCAATGCCCATACAGCTGGTGCTTGAAGCTAGGAGATCTTTAAACTGTCTCGTTGCAAGAAACTTGCTGCCCTAGCTCTTCTGGTAGAGACAGAAGCACTCCTTCATAAGCAGAAGTAAAAAGGAGGCCAAGGTCAAACCTTGCCAGGGAATGGAGCAGAAATTTCCACTGGACTTTCTGTGGGTTGCACGTGCCCAGGGACCCTATTGGAGGCTCCTATTGGAGCTTTGAAGGTTACTATGGTTCTCACCCATCCGCCTTTCAATTAGCACAGTACAGAATTGATCAACAACAACAACAATAAAGCTAATGGTATAGCCACTGGTAGGTTTCCCAGGCTATGTAAATAACATCTCCCCAGCTCCTGTAAGAAACCCTAACTAAACTCATTGGGTCAAAAAGAAAGAGATATCAACGTCAAAGGGAAGCTCATTGGGAACTGGGAAAAGATCAGCAGGAATGGGTAAATGCTATTAAAATGTAATATATATATATATATATATATATATATATATATATATGTAAACACATCATAAAGAAACCCCTAATTAGGCATAATTAGTTTATGCTAATAAAACAATGACCACAACCAGGACTGGAAAAGGCTGTTCAATCTGAGTTATCAGTTATCCTCATATTTTATAGGGGCCGAATCTCCTGAAGGCAGCCATGATTTTAAAATTCCACTTTTTAGTCAACTTGAAGAGTTGCCGGTCATCTCTGGGTGCCTATCTTAAAATCTGTGATTGCCATGGAATTTTCTAGACAGAGTGTAATTCACGAAGCACTATTGGGACAGGTTCTCCCTCTCCTCCATAAATTTGTCCTCAGTGAATTATAGTACTCCAAAGTTCCCCTGGACACGCGCAGACCCACAATGACATCATCACAGGAAATGTCTGTTCAGTATGTGTGCATGCGTATATCTGTGTCTGTGTTTCTATGTGTGTGGGCACAGGTGTGTGTACAGGTGCATATACATGAGTGTGCATATGTGTGGAGACTAGAGATCAACATCAGGTGTTTTCTTCAATTGCTTTGCAGCTTATTTTGGAGATGGGGTCTTTCACTGAACATGAAGCTCACTGATTTAGCTATAATCTAGGAATCCAGATCACCCCAAATCTACCTGTCTCCACCACCCCAGCATTGGGTTGTTTTTATTTCCCAGCACTGGGATTACAGATACTTGCCCAACATTGTATGTGGGTGCTGGGGATTTGAACTCAGATCCTCCTGCTGCAAAGGATTTACCCACTGAGCCATCTCTCCAGTCTGCATAATCATTCTAGAATGGCGAAGGCACTTAAGTGACCAACAGGAATGGTTTGAATATCATTCTCAGCTTCTTAGAAACCTCTTACCTCTGACTCCCCCCACCAAGCTGATCAGCCCAGCGGATTTTCAGTGTCACCAGAAATGGGCTAAAGAAAGTTTAATCTATCAGTCATGAAACCATTCTGGATGTAGCTTAAGAAAGGGAAAATAAAAAGCCAGAACTTTATAGAATCCAAAGACATCTTTTGCCTCGTCTCCCGGAGCCTCCTTGCTACCCAGGTTCCTGCGGACAGCTTTGGTCCAGTTGTATTTCTAGGGCAGACAGAAATCTTCCTAGTGAGCTCTTTACCATGTGAACATCAGAACTTCAATGGTCACATTAGGAGGTAATAAATATAATACCAATGTGGGTCATTTCTTGAAATATCCATCCTTCACGTGCTAAAATACTGCAGCAGCCACAAGCAAATCAAATTGAAGTTGGGGGGGGGGGAGAAGCCCACACATCTTCAAAAACAACCATGAGCTAAAGTTATTTCATAGCAGGGAGAAAGGACTGAACTGCTGGGATTCCCTCAGGTTTTATTACAGAGTGGCCATTTCTGGGTTTTGTTACACTTTATTACCTCAAAACATGAATGCATCTGTCTCCAATGGGGCTTTTTCTTCCCAGCCATTTCCTACTGCATTAGGGACAAACGCCTATCAGCGGAACCCATTCTATTTCAGCTTTATCACATCACTGGACTCAGAAGGGCTGGATGCAATTTAAAACCTAAAACAAAGCCATGATTTCTGTGTCTGAAAGCTGCTATGAAGACTCACTTGGGGTGATGAAGACAGGTAGAGAAGAAACGGCCCCAGCGTAAACAGTTTCTGCAGGTGCACTCAACAGCCCACGAAGGCTGGAAAAGCTCCCCCAAGGCACAGGCCACAGGGCTGAATGGCAACTCAGATCTGGTTACTTCATTGAAATAATTTCAGACATTCTGCCCAGGACCCTCTGACATGTTAGATGCCTTCAGCAGCAGAGCTGGCTAGGATATCCTAATGACGCTATTTTCCAAATGAATTGCTCCATGGGATCCCATGAGATCTGCAAACACCCAGGCAGCAATGGTGCCCCCTCCACTCATCTCCCTGTCCCCCTGTTCTCTATCCACCTTCCCGCCTCCTTCAAGGATGTCCCAGGTGTCTGCCCACCCTGCTCCTCTGCCCTTCCAGACACTGATTTTTTTTTCTTCCCAGAGCCCCAAGGGGCTCTTAGAGTCTTGGTGGCCTGGTGTCTCTTGGGACTCAGCCTGTGTAGCTTGTGTGATGATTCATGAGATCACAGAGCGGAGCAAGTTTCACTGTGTGACAGAGTAGAAGTATGAGTGTCCTGAATTCTCACAGGCTCCTTGGCCATCTAAATTTCCCAAGCTTTTAATTTTCTCATTGCTAAAGGGAGGCACAGAATTGTGGGTAATGAGGAGACATGGAAAGCTGAATAGGCCTTTTGATTTCTCTGGGTTTCCATACTTTCTTTGCGTACAGTGTTACACCCACCTCCATGACGGTGGGGTGATGTTGGGTTGTGATGTATTGCTCTTGTACTTCCCCTGCTGGATAGGTAGTACCAAAGATTAAAAACTCACCTTATTGGTGCTGGAGAGATGGTCCAGTAATTAAGACTCTTGCCTGCAGAGCCTGATGACCTAGGTTTGGTTCCCCAATATACACGTGAAGACGTATACACCAACTGGCGCATGCATGTAGAGTTCGTTTGCAGCAGCTACAGACTCTGGTATGCCCATATTTTCTCTCTCTCCTCTCTGCAAATTATTTACATGTGTTCGCTTCCGAGGGCAAGAAATTATAAGTGCGAAAAACCTGATAGCATAGTGAGTCCTTGCATATGACAGTCGAAGGAATGCACACTGTGGACCATAAATGTCATGTAGACATAAGGTGCTGCTTGGTGAAATTAGATGCCACAGTCAGAAAACAATACAATTCATGCAGTTATTTTCAGTTTATAAGTTGGGAATGTGACTTTGTTATGTCACATGATTGCTCACTGACATGCTTGAGACAAGAGGCAAGTGTCTTGAATCCTAATTTCAGACTTTCCACCTCATCTATCTAGCCTATCTATCATCTATCCATCCATCTACCCACCCATCCATCCATCTATCATCTCTCTCTCTATCTATCATCTATCTATCCATCTATCTATCCATCCATCCCTCTCTATCCATCCATCCATCCATCCATGCATCTATCTCTCTATCACTGCTTACTTTGTAGATTATAATCTCTCTAAATTTAGGAATCATGTAAACTACTCCCATAAGAGATCACTTAAATGTTCTCAATAAGTGTTTGAAAGTAACGATGATGATGGTTGTAATGACGATGTTGATGATGACAACTGATTTTAGGTGATGACATTTGGGGATGTTCATCACCTTCCCAATATCCACTTGAACTGGGATACAGATATGAACTTTGGCAACTCAACTGCTGTAAAAGTAATAATGTAATCATTTTCTATTAGAAAAGATGAGTAGCCTTGTTAATCAGATTTGAAGCATATGTGCAGCAAACACATACACAATGTATTTTGTTTTGAAGTGTCTCCATTGTTTAAAATGATATCTGCATTTCTACCTGTGGACTTACTGTTGATTGGACAATCTGAAGTCTCTTTCTATTCTGCTGCAACTCGATCCTGGAGTTATGGGAGACTAACAAAATTTAATCTTTTGTTGAGTTCCATGTAAATTAAAAAAGAATAGAAAATACCATAATATATTGCATATACAAAGTCTCTCTCTCTCTCTCTCTCTCTCTCTCTCTCTCACACACACACACACACATACATGCATGCTTATCTGTGTGTAGATGAGATCATGTTGAAAAATGTTACCCACTGTGGCTGAAGGTTTGGGAGCCATGCTCAGAGAGAACACATTGCCTGCCTGATCTCCTAGCATACTGTAGGTGCTTAAAACATTTTTGATGACTAGAAAGTTGTCCTTAAAAGATCACAGCAGGGTCTGGGGAGATAGCGCTGTTGATAAGTGCTTGCCTTGCAAACATGAGCACCTGAGTTCAATCCCCGGGACCCACATCCAAAAAGACAGCTGTGGTGACATACACCTGTGACCACGACATTGGGAAGATTACTGAGCAAACGACCATCAGGTCCATTCTCCCAGCTTCCCAAGAAGTGGAACTTTTTCCGGTGAGAATAGCTGCTCCTCCCCTTCTCCTGTCCTCTTCCCCTCCTGTTCTTCTTTTTCGAGGTATGGTCTTGCTCTAGCCCAGGCTGACCTGGAATTCACTATGTAGTCTCAGGGTGGCCTTGAACTTACTGCCATCCTCCTACTTCTGCCTCCCGAGTGCTGGGATTACAGGCCTGTGCCACCACACCCAGCCAGAATAGCTTCTTTCTTTAACTTCTGATTGCCCAGTCAGGACATGCCTATGTGCCTTTGCACAAGATCTGCCCAGAAATGCCCTTCCGTAACTTTCCAGACCTTGAAATTGCTATAATTCTCAAAGATTATTACTTTTTGTTGACACCCTGGTGTGTAGACTCAGTGCCCCTTCTTTGTCCCTCATCCTCCATGAATTCCACCCATTGAGGTCCATGTTCCATTGTATTGCAATTGTATTTTTCTATGTCTGTCTTGACCATGACTTTTCATAGAACCAGGATGTTATTTCATGGACTGTATGCAATTCAAATCTTAAAAGATGAAAATCAATCGCCTGCACTGTTCCACAAGTGCAGAAAGAATAAACTGACAGAATGTTCCAGAATA
>PVHP010001198.1:39949-112456 GCA_004024765.1 Zapus hudsonius | reverse complement strand
CCAATGGGAATATTGCCATTTCACATGCTCTGTAATGTTTAAGTTTTTAAAGCCTTGGGCTCATAAATTTGTTCTGTAACTTTCAAAGCCTGGAGTGTAACAATGGATCAGTGGTGAAAGGTCATTCCAGGATCCAGGGGGTCACACTTGGAACTTCACACCCTGTCTTCTGGCAGGATGAGGGAGGAGTAAGATGTTCCAGTTGCCTAGGAAACAGAGGTGCTCTTCCACAGGTGTTGCAGGCTCAGTGCACAGAAGAACAGCATTAAGTAGTATAGACATCAACAATTTGAGTCTAGAACTTTAAAAATGTAAGGACAATTGGGAGATACCCTTACTCCCCAAAGAAAGAAATTCAGGCCCGTAAAGATTGCAAAACATTGGAGATTGTATTCGTTGGTCAAATCTCCTTCTCCATGGGCTGTAGTTTCAGTTCCCAGCACAACACACATAAACACTCTTTTTTAAAAACCTTCTCATATCATGCTTCTTGAGACAACTTTGCATAGACCATCTGATGCACAAACACCTGCACATATGAGCTTCTCCAGTAATCTGTGACCTCAACCCACAATCTAAATTTCTCATCTTCTGAAAAATATTTTTGTGTATTTGAGAGAGAGAGACAGAGAAAGAGAGAGAGAGAAAGTCTGTGTGTGCGTGTGTGTGTGTGTGTGTGTGTGTGAGTGTGTGTGAGTGTGTGTATTGGTGTGTCAGGGCCTCTGGCAACTGCAAAGGAATCCAGGTGCATGTCCCACATTGTGCACCTGGTTTTATATGGGTACTGGAAAATTAAACCCAGGTCTGCAGGCTTTGCAAGCAAGCACCTTTACGCATTGAGCCAGATCTTCCCACCCCATGACTCCCTCATCTTATTTCAAAGGGTAGCCGTGGAACCTTAACTGATGTCACCTATCGCTAGAAATAAACTGATAAATGATAAAGAAAATCCTTTGATAATTGTACCCAGCTAGGTGTTTCGCACTTCACTGTCTGAGCCTCCCTGTGCCAAATTACGTCTCCCTACTGCAGAAACATTAAGTATTTTGTTCAGTGAAACAAACAGGGCACCTGTGGTCTTATGTTTTCATGATAACGAGAAAAAAATGCATGTTGGATTTTGGTCACATCAGTGTAATTTATTGGCATACAGAAGACAGTGTGACGTTTTGAGCTTTCCTTTGTGGTTTTCCTCATTCTCTGTTCCTTGATAAGCAATCAAGGAACCATAAACAAGTTCTGAAGTTGCACCTGAGAATTCCTACGGGCTGGGATGAAGTGACTATTTTGTCATGCAAATGCAATGTTGGGCTTCAGCTATCATTTTCAGAATTAAATAATCCCAGAGGTGGTTTCTTCATAATCGATACTCTCAAAGGGGGAACCAATTACCAGATAGAATTAATGAAGAAAAAAAAAGAGGGGTTGTCATGGCAGTGAAGCAGCTACAAATTGTTTCTCTGGCCTCTGAGGCACTGACACGGTCCCACATGAAGCTGTTCTGCAGCCAACTGTCAAGTGATCCATCCAGCAAAAAGCAGTGTCACCTGCTGAGTCTTCTTTCTCTGCAAAGACTTGTACTGGGTCAGGTGGGAGCCGCCAGGGTCTGATAAAGCCAGGGAAAACAAAGGCCAGAGAAATAGGTGCCAGAAATGAAGAGATGTGATCACTTTGGGTTCCAAGGGTTATGTATAGCACCATTTTATAATGGCTTCACAGTTTCCTCTGCTTTCTTTTAATTTTCCAGACACACTTTGGTAGCACTGACACCGAGAGGGTGTTTTGTGTGATTTTGAGAAAACCAAAGCACAAAGCTGTATTAGAGTGCTTAAAACATATCAAAAATGTTTATATGGGAGGGAAAGAAAATGGGTGTGCCAGGACTTCTTGCCTCTAGACACAAACTCCACACACATGCCCCACTTTGTGCATCTGGCTTTATGTTGGTACTGGGGAATCGAACCCAGACTAGCAAGCTTCTCTGAGCCATCCCCCCAGCCCTACTTTGGCTTTTTAAACGTTTTTATTTGTTCTTTGACAAATTCATCGTGTATATATCATATAGACCTCCCTTACCCTCTCTTACACCCGTCCCACACCCGTCCTCCCCTGAATCCCTTCTGCTGAACTCTTCCTTCTTCCCATCAGGTACAGGTTGTGGCTACACCTCAAAAACGATGAATCCCCTCCCCAGCAATCATTAGCTACCATTAGCTCCTCAGGAAGTTAATTCCATGATGGAATGTTGACTGGATCTGCATCTTTCAGGTTCTGTGTGGAGAACCACAATGCTGTGCAATGGTCATGTCTTGCCCAGATAACAGTTCGATAGCATTCTTCCCCACCCTCCAGCTCTTCTAGTCTTTCCACCAATGTTGCCTAAGCCTTAGAGAGAGTGATATGGATGTTTCATATAGGGAAAGCATACTGAATTATTGTCAGCAAGCCAAGATCCTTCTCATTCACAGACCTAAGGTATAGTGGGATCATTTGACATTGTAAAGCTAAGGTGATGGATTAGAAGTGAGCACACATCCCTAAAAACTCCAGAAGTTACTCTGGAAGACTGCTGCTCTTCGCATTAGACTTGCCACATCTTGGAAATTGCTATTCTAAGAGGTAAAACCATGGGAAGACATGCCAAGTCTATCCTTATTCCTGGTATACCTTTGGGAAAAGTTACGGGTGAAGTAGGAAAATTTGTGTTTTCTGATACATAAATATATATATATATATATATATATAATGTGTGTATACATGTACATATGATGTATGTATATATGTATGTGTATATGTACATATGTATGTATATATATATATATATGTGCTACTGATAATACTGTAGCTTCACTCATGGCTAAATGTCATAGAATACTATGAAAAAAATCCCTTTATTTTATTTTATTCTTTCATTTTCTGTGGAAGCCAGTTATTCTCCGCCATCTCTTTTATTCCAATTCATTAATAAATATTTCCATTATATGTAAAATATATTGAACAGTTGTGATTTTTATATGCTAGATCTGTGCTGATATGTTTCAGCATAACGCACTTGGAAACTGATCAAGACTTTCTGGCCATCTAGGAAAGGTGGCACACCATAGAGAATCTCTGACAGGTAGAGCACCATCTCAGAGCACACTAGGATGCTCAGGACCTTTGCAGAAAGAATTGTATAGAGTGGTCAAGTATAATTTTCACTGTGATAAAATGCTAATGGTGTTAAGCTTGAGTTTTAAGTATGTATTGCTCTAAAAATTTGCAGTTTTCAACATTTCTAGGCATACCTCTAATCTGTTAGTGCCCTCCTGGTTAGCCTCCAGGCCCGCTGGGAAGCTTAGTGTTAAGAGAAGTGGGGTGCCCCATGATGGGCTCCAAGCTAGATGCTCTGCAGAGTGTATGGATTTTTCTCAATGAAAGTCACATTGCTTTTCAACATTAGGTTTAAAAAGGGCCAGGGATGGAGCTCAGTAGCCAAGTGCTGGGATATATAAAGTCTTGGGTTCAGTCCTTAGCACTGCTAAAAACATCCTGTTACTCCTGCTATTAGAAATTCTCTTTCTGTTCTGAATGGTCCATGAAGCTTCCTGTCCCCCACTGCCACTCCTGCATTTTGGGCCCCTGTCTCTGTTTATAGCATACGTGAGTTTGTAAGCTTCAAACCCAAATGAACTACTAAATATGGTTTAACTGAGAAAAAGACTCTGAAAGCAATCAGAGAATAGCAAGAACTGGATCAAATACCAGTCAATGGGAAGTTGCTAGGACTGTTTTACCACAAAGGCAGTTTCTTATGAACAATCCCCTTACTGCCATGCCCCGCCCTCTTTGTAATTCACGAAATAAAAAATACATAAATACTAAAAGCCAGATAATTTATAAATGGTAAATAGTGCTCTTTCCCCCTTTTTTGTAGTGATAAGGTGATAAGACTTGTTCCCAAAACACAAGAGGAAGCCCTTGCACTGAAGAAAATGTACCACCAACTCAAGGTAAGAAGCATGCCATGCTCCTGAAGTTATGCCTGGGACATGTTTGTTTCCAGAGCTTCACTGACTTGGAGAGAAAAACTGGAATTAATTAGCCAAGTGAAGTAAGGGCTGAGAGACAATGTCAAGGAGCAGTAGGTTTGTCCAGCCTTTTGACACCGTAATACAACCTTGTCATTTTATTCTGTACAAAGTCCTCTCTTGAGAACTGTGCAGGAGAGCTTCAAAAAAAGTTTCATAATGTTCAAAGTAAGTTTATAATTCTTTACATTTTTTACTACTCTTTAAAATTATTTTTATTTTAACTTTGTATGGACAAATCATGAGTTGGTACCATCATTTTCCTCCTCCCTGCCCCCATGCACTGAGGCCCTCCTCAGTGGGATTGCTGTTTATGAGTTTGTGCTGAGCCATCTCCTAGCTATCCTGAGCTGAATGTAGCTTGCCTGTAGGCCATGGCTTGGATATGTTTGAAAGAACGGTGGGGTATCAAAACTCAAAAATTATCCAACACATTCATTTATTTACTCATTCACTTACTATCCATCTGCTGAGTAGAACGTAAGCTTCACAAGAGAATTTGTCTTCTTTTTTGTTGTTTACCATTGTATTTCTAATGAGCATCTGGAATATACTAGAAACTCACAAAGTCAATGTTTTTCTCTAAAGAATGAGTGAATTAAATGTATAATTTTCAGAGACTTGCTTTTTTTTCTTGAACTATTTCTTCAGATTGCCTACTTTCCTAATTGAAACTTTTAAGCTGAAGTGTGTTGAGAAATTCATATTAACTGATGTCGCTATGTTTTAGTGGGTCTTGTAAGAGAATTTTCTTAACAAAGGCTGAAGGCTCTGGTTATTCAGTTTCTGATGAATTGTATGCATTTTAGAGTGAGTTTCTCATCTTTTGTCACTTCATAGAATTGTCAGCTTTAACTGAAAAGTCATGACGAGAAATGTGACAATTAATTTTCTTCATGCCTACAAAACAGGCATGGCCCGAAAATATGTGATTTTTAGACTTAATTCTAATGCACGGCAAAGCAGATTATCAAAAGGGCTTGTTCATTCATCTTTAAAATGGGACAAAGAAATACTTTTCCTAGACAATGGAAGTATTTTAAGGTAGTATTAGGGGATGCAGGAAAAAGAATAAACTTGGTGGCTTCTGGAAACTTTGTAATTACCAGGCTTTGGGATTTTTATTCATAGTCTGAGTCTTCTTTTTGTCATCTTTCCTTTTAATATGTATGTGTTTGCAAATGGAGTTTTGGACTTTGAGTTTACTTGATTCCTTTTCTTCCCCCCATTCACAGCCCCAACACAAGCAGTGCCTAGCTCAAGCGATGGTATTTCATGGCCTCCTCAAATGGTGGGTTTTACTCAATCCTGGAGAGATTGCACTTGCTGGTCAGTTCCCAGTGTTCCTCCCCTCCTCATGGCAATCTGTTCCTGTGATGCTAATAGTAACCAATTTATAGTCCTGCATGACCATCAGCCTAGCGATGTCCTTTTCCATAGTAGTAATAGTCTTCGAACACTCCTTGAACAGTCCACCAGGGTCTAAACACGACAAAGAAGCAAAGCAAAATTGTAATAAAAGTTGCAGTCACCATTGAAATGTGTTTAAAAATACCACTGGAAATGTGAACTAGCCATTTTCACTTTGGAACCATGTTTCAGGAAACAGATATTTTGAACCAAATATTGGCACAAATAATTTGCTCCATTTGGTGAACCTATTTACATAATGAGACTTAGAAATTTATGAAAATGCATGCTAGGATGTAGCTCAGTGGTCGGGCACTTACCTACTACATTATATTTCTTGCTGCTATGACAAATTAGCTGGCAAAAGCAACTCAAGAACGAAAGGGGTTATTTTGTTCCTGCTGCCATGCTGTTCAGCTCACTTTCTCCTTTTTATTCAGTCCAGGTCCTCAAGGTGGTTCTTCCAGCCACAGCTAAGCCAGCCTGGAAACTCCCTCAGGGACATGCCGGAGGTTGTCTCCTAGGTGATTCTCCATCCTGTCACAATGACAATATGATCCTTCACACCTAGCAGGCACAAGGCCCTGAGTTCAATTTCCACCCTGCAAAGAGAAATCCATAAAAATTCAATCACAAATTATACATGTGATGACCATTTACTCTTATCAAAGGCAGTGACACTGGAGTTCTTTCTAATCCCTCAGAGTCATCGCATAGACAGGACTGCCAGCATCGTCCACCACACACACGTATACAGGGTCTCTTTTTTATAAGCATTTAAAAAAATCCTACATACTTTTTTCTAGTCCTTCTGGAGGACATTGGTGGATATCTGAACAAGGGGAAGAAGATGTAAGCAAAGAGGATAGAGTCAGGGATCTGCGGGAGTCGTCTCGGGACTCAGTGTGTCATCCCGCCAGCGGCTATGATGTATGCAGGAACTGGATAGAAGGCAGAATCAGCAGGGAAAACAGTGAAGGGAAGAAAGGGAATAAATATTGGAATGTTGACAATGTTTCAGCGATTCCGTTCCACAGAGAATAACATTCAGTCCATCCCAGTCACCGTGAGCCTGTCACAGTGCTACATGCTCTCTACAGTTTGACTCATTTTCACAATCCTATGAAGGGAAAACTATTATGATTGCTATTTTATAGATGAAGAAATTGGGCAAGGCAAGCAGTATGGAAGTGGGGCCCACATTTAAGCCCTCTGACATGGATGAGACCTGCCTCCTGCCTCTGGTCTGCTTGCTCTGTCATCTTCACAGCGGAGAGGATTAAGGCTGAGTTTGCAGGGCAGTGGGGCCTACACTTTGAATGTGAGCATTGCTCTCCCATTTATTTTATTTCTGGAGTCTTGGATTCAGTTTTTTGCAGGAGGCTCCACATGACTCAGCATTTAATTCTGCCCACATCTGTGATATACCCTGCAGAAAGATACAAAGAGGAATCAACAGAGGGAATCCCAGACATAATTTTCCACGATTTCTCCAAGTAGTATCATCATACAGAACGTGTTTCATTCCTGTGACAATAAGTTGTGACAACACACAGGCAGTGCTGACACCCACCAGGGAAGCTCACTAGAGGCTCAGCACCCACCTGATCACATAGAGTCACACTAATATACCCAAACTCCCCATTCCCAGGAGAGAATACAGGTATTTGCCATGAAGCACATTGCTTGCATTAGCACTAAGGCACACTGACTCATCCTTACCAGTTGGGGTGGTAGGAGGCCTCCACAAATCCCAATTCCTAGGTGCCAGCCAGAGGAAAACCTTGCAAACAGGCCATTTCAAAGAACATTTTCAGCCGGCTCCACTGAGTCTCTGGCACATTTCTTTATTACTTTTTACAAAACCTGGACTGAGGCTTGAGGTATTGAGTTTAGGCAAATTTCTATTTGTCTAAAAGCAGCCTGTTACCTTGATGTCATTTTAAAATTTGAATGATTTCCCAAGTGAACCATTTGCACCGTGGAAAGCAACAATTCTGGCCAGAGAGAGAAAGCATTCTGCAGAGAAGAAAGAATGTGACTGTCTGTCATCTTCTGTCCTGTGGAGCTGAAAGGACAGAATCAGGATCACTGCAAACAGCTCCCTCAAACCTGTGTAATGAATGCTCCAGGGGAAAAGGAGGAGAATTTGCCAAGGTCTTAGGCCCCTTCTCCTAGAGTACAGTGTGGTTGACAGAATTCCGGCCTGGCTCAATGTTTATGCCCTCTTTAATATGATGGGATAGTTGTTCCCTTGAACACATTACATAGCAGAAGGGACAGTTCTCAGGGTGAGCCTGACCTGATCAGGGGAGGCCTTTAAAATCAAAGTTTTCTGCACCTGTTCTGAGAGGAAGAGGTCTGTATGGGCACAGTTCACAAACTGCTATGTTGTGAACTGTCTATGGAAGTCCTATAGCCAGGAATGACAGTGACCTCTAGGGAATTGAGAATGATCCTCCTCTGACAGCTAGCAGAGAAATGGAATCTTTAAAACCACAGGATCTGTATTCTGTGACAACTACATAAGCTTGGGAAATGACCCTGAGGTCCCAGTGACATGCGGCCCTTCCAAAACCTTGACTTAGCCTATTGCAACTGTGAAGAGAGAATCCAGCCAGCTGTGCCTAGACTTTGATCTACAGGACCGTGTGATGATAAATAGACATTGTTTAAAGCTGCTAACCTGATGCTTCACAGCAACAGAAAACACACACACACACACACACACACACACACACACACACACACAACAGTAGCCCCCACTTCTTGGCTCTCATCTTCCTGCATGAAGGCTTTAAGTTAATTTTCCTGATTTCGCTGACTGTAATCATGCCTCTTAAGGAAAGTGAAAAGTGATTTAACTCTAAGCTTGGGCTATAAATTCACAATGTCTTATCTGAAACATGAACAAATGAAATGATGTATTGCACTATGGAGTGGAATGTGAGAAGGTATGGTCAAAGCATGGCTAATTACACAGAGAGCTGCTGTCACCAAGATAGTTACTTTCCTAATTAAATTTTATGGTTTTACTAAAAATTGAAATAAGAAAGTTAAACAGAAAACCATGCCCCCAGAGTACTAGACTGAGAAAGCACCAACCAATTAAATTGTTAATTAAGAGCAAAACTGTGGCTTAAATCAAGTTATGAGGGAAAGGGAACAGTTTGCAGGTGAGTAAAATTAGAATCAGAACACGGTGTTCTCCCTACATTTCTTCACCAATTCTTTGTTTGTGCTGTAAAGGAAGAGACGTGGCTTTATGTAACCTCACGGGGTATCTATTGTAAAATCGACACATCCTTGCTGAAGGAAAAACTAAAGACATTTCTGTTTCTAGTTTTCACATCAGAAAGCTATAAGAAAGGAAATTGTCCTATTTTTCCAAGAACTTTGTCATGTGTTTTCAAACTGCAGCATGACCTTAAAGGTATTGGTTGTTCAGATGTCATTGCAAAACATACCAAGAGTCATCAAATCCCATGGCGGAAAACTGCACTTCCTCTGAAGAAGGCTCCATCCCTGCTGTGCTCATTCAAGTGTGGATCTCCCTCTTCCTTGTTTTGTACTGGCTGTAACTGACTGACGCCTTCTCCTCCTGGTGCCTTTATAGTTCCTTGCCTGCAGGAACTTTGGAAACCCTGAAATCCCCTAAAGCTTATAAATGCACTCATCCAATGAACGGATTTATATACTGGAAAATTTGTAAGGAAAAAGATCAATGCTAGAAACTGATTTGTATGGTTAGAGATTCTCTCAGTATCTCTGTATCTGTTTCTATATCTCTCAACACTGTCTTGCTACATAACCCAGACTTGCCTCTAGCCTGCAATTCCACCGCCTTAGCCTCTCCACTGTGATGATAGGCATGTGACACCATGCCCAGATAATTACACTCTCTCTTAATCCTGGCTGTGGGAAGGACAGTTGTAGGATGATCCCAAGCATTCTTGGCCCTGATATGTACATTTGCTATCCCTAGTAACACATCATACAGTAACCTAGGTATTTCTATAACAGTATTTTTCAGGTTTAACTATGTCTTCAAATCAGTTGAGCCTAAAATAGGGAGATTACTCAAGTGGGCCCTACCTAGTTAGGTGAGCCCTTGAAAATCAAGGTGTTTTTCTCTACCTGTGTAGAAGAGGACATCAGAGCAACTCACTGCCGCTGACCTGGAAGAAATCAAACATCCACGGCAAGAAATTGCAGGTTGCTGCTAGTTTAGTTGTTGAGAGCTGGTATAGTCTACTGAAAGGTGACTAAGAATGCAATCCTGCAACCTAAGGAAATGAATTTTATCAGCAACTGGTGAAAATATGAGAGCAAGCTAAGGCCCAGAAGAAACCACAGCCTAATGTGACACTTTGATTTCAACCCAGTGACACCTTAAACAAAGACTCTGGCCTCACCATGGCCAAACTTCTGACCTACAGAAACAATATGATAATAAAGCTGAGCATTGGAATTAGGGGCAATTTAGTAATAACCATGGAGTCCTGTGACCTTAAACATCTAGTGACTTGGTACACTGATAGAAGATGCTTTTTAGTAGAAAGGTCGAAGTAATACAATTGCCTTTTTAATTTTGTATTAAAAGCTTTAAAAAATACTTTTGCTTTTTCTGACATGAAAAAAAGCTCCTTATGCTCCAGGCAGATGGCCAAATTGTAGTTATGGCTTCAGTTCGGGGAATACAATTTTCAGACATTGCTTGCGTATTTCTCCTTCTCTGTAGCCATTGACAATTAGTAAATAAATCACAAAAGCATACTAAGAGAGAATACAAATATATGAGGAGATATGTATTGGCAACATTCCTTCAAAAGCAAAGGCTTTCTTCAGTGCCATGATTATGGTAATGATGGTTGCCCTGGTGACTCCTATTTAATTGACTGAGCTAGGTTGATGGTGTGACCTTGGGCTACTACCAAAGTACTTGGAGTTCACTGTGTTTCCTTCCTGTTTGGTTGGCTTTCTAGTATTGATGTTCACGTGTCCTGTTTTGAGATTAAATTTTAAGTGTTGTTGGACAGTAAGGTGCTTAGAGAGGACCGTCCAGCACAGTCTCTCATAGAAGGGGATCTTGACTGGGCTCCTTCCACTCATGACTGCACTTATCGTGCCTCCCATACATGTTCAGCAGGCTGGAGGCAGGAATCAAAGGACAACTGGACTGTGTGTTTCATTAGCTCTCAAGCTAATCCAAAATGATCTACCTGGTAGTCACAGGGCTCCAAAAGTGAGAGAGAGCAGACTTACACTGTTCCTTAAATCCAAGTGTTATGAAGTAATATCATCCCTTGTGCCTAACTTTACTGACCAAAGGAATTCGCCATGGTACTCCAAATTCAAGAAGTAGAAAATTGACCCCAGTGCTTGATGAGAGAGTCATAAGATGTGAATATAGACAAGGGAAGAGCTTGTGGGCATTGTTGCAACCCACCACATCCCCTATTTCTTCCCACATACATTCCAACCTGCCACCAAATCCCAAATGGAAGATGAGAGCCACCCAACTTCTCTTCATTCTCACTTCCACTGCCTTAGTTCTGACCCTCATCATCTCTGGACAAAATTACCCCTGCCTCCTAAATGCTCTTCCTTTTGCTTTCATGCATGCTTTCTGTTTGTTCTCCACACCCTAGAGAAATGAGAAACCTAAGTCACCTCTACTTGATACCTTCTGAGTGTTCCCCATGGTTGAAAGAAATTCTCAACCAAGACCACACATAGAAACCCCTAAGAAAGTTTGTTTCATTTTGCTTATAATACTAGGTATTAACCCAAGAAACTTGTGTATGCTAAGCAAGTGCCAATGAGTAATCAATGAGTTACATCCTCAGTCCTTTTGGTTTTTGTTAGGAGAAAGAACTTGGGATGGCTTTGAACTTCCAATGTAGCCCATAGTCTTTGAATTCACAAGCCTCCTTCTCAGACACCCATGTAGCTAAATTTTCAAGTATGCATCACTATGCTTGCTTCTACAAAGCTTTTTTTAATCAGATGATGCTTGGTCATTAGTAGTTTTTGTGATGTGTGCATGTGTATGTGATGAGGTGATGTCCTATGTCCTCATCTGCAGTGTCCCACAAACTCACCCGCAATGTCCAACATCAGGTGTTCCTCTCCATTACTCACCCACCTATTTTTCCCAGGCTACAGAGTCTTACTGATTCTGGAGTTTTCCACTCATGATGGGACTGGGGAACAGGCGTGCTTGGCCATTCCCAGCTGTTTATGTGGGTTCTGGAGATAGAACCTGTGTCCTCATGCTTACACAGGAAGCACATGGCCACCTCTCTAGTCCATCTATTAATGTACTTTTAATTACCTAGGGCCTTCCATATAGTCAAAGGAGAAAACTAGTGGCCTGTGGTATGACCTTTGGTATGACACATGAGGTCCTTCAAGATAATACCTGTCTAATGCTTCCCAGTATCTGTCACTATCTTAGCCATTCTGAACTAATTTTAGCTTCTCCTATGAGTGCCTCTTGTCTAGAATGTTCTCTTCTTTGTCCATCTGGCAAACATTACTCTTCATTGAAGCTGAGGCTAAGTCATCAGGTTCTCCTTGAATTCTCGGCCATCACTGAAACCTACAGTTATATCCTGTTATTCACACCCCTTTGTATTCTCCCACCCCACAGACATCCCTAATAGACTTATCAGATCTTATAGACCAGAAACTTAATGGATTAGTGAAGACATATATATATATATATATATATATATATATATATATATATATATATATATATATATATTGCAGATAGGGAAGCATTGATGGAAAAGAAGGGGATGCCATTCAGGTAGTTCAAAGAAGAGTGACTTTACCGCCCTCCACCTTCAGCCCAGCCCAGGCTTACATTTCCACTTCATGACTAAAGGTTATACTTTTATTGTTTTAATCAGTCACTCCTTATATTTATTCCAGTATTTAACTTAAAAATGAACAAAAATGTCAGGTGTGGTGGCGCACATCTTTAATCCCAGCACATGGGAGGCACAGGTAAGAAGATCACCATGAGTTCAAGGCCACCCTGAGACTATATAGTGAATTTCAGGTCAGCCTGGGCTACAGCAAGACCATACCTAGAAAAACCAAAATAATAACAACAACAACAACAACAAAGATTGGAGAGAATGATTTGTGCTTTGTTAAATGTGAATCTCTGAGCATTTCTGTTTTTAGCAAAATTAACTTGTGTGATCAGAGATTCAGGAATAGAAGTTCCTTTTAAAGGGGCAGAGAAGAAGCTCCAGGAGGTTGAGCCTTCTACCAAGTATACAGACTGTATATATTGGTTCATTTCTTAGACCTATGAAGTTAGAAGCAGCTCTATGTATTTGTCAGCCAAACCACAAACACTTGACTAGATTAAGTAAGTTATGTGTTTCTAACTGTATAAAGAGGGAGTGATTTCCCTTGCCTTGCGTGGTTGTAGTTGTCAGTGTTCGTGAGAAAATGGGGGGAACCTGTGCTGCATAACCTCTTTGAGAGTAGACCGCTGTCCTGATGGCTAACATGAGAGAGTCATTGACCTACAGGAATCACTGAAGATTTCACTCCATGAGGGTTTGCACAGATCAAATGAGGAAAGCAGCTAACAATGGTGACTCCAAGGGGAATATTTCAGCAAACTACCTAGTTTCTTTTTCTACCCTCTTGGTCTCCCTTAGCAGATTAAGAACCTTCTAAAAGAAAGAGTCATGTTTCACTCTCTCTTGGATAGGATGTTTGGCTCATCTTTATTTCTCTGGCACCTGGCTATAGCAGGCACTCGGCAAGCATGTTTAAATGAATGAGCAAGTATAGTTCATTCATTCATCCACTTGCCTATAATAATAATACCAACAACCCTAACTTGGATTCTCATCAATAACTTCCATATGACTAAACATTATCAACAAGATTTTAAAAATAAAAATATATGTACAAATAAGAATGAGATCTTAATGATCTGATAATGGGATAAGGGGACATTATGGGATAACCAAGGGTGTGAGGTACAGAATATTGCCCATTCAGTTACTAACACAAGTTTATAGAGGAAGTAGGATATCTCTCCTAGCTTGCCTGTAAGATCTGCAAAATGTCATTAGATTCTTACTTAACTTTAAGATTTTTGCCTTTGGTTGTTGACTAACTCAGCAAATACAATAAAGCTGATTAACAGAGTATGTGAAGTTGAAAATCAGAGCTCAGGTGTTCTGCCTAGAAGTCAATTTGTGGTTTAGTATAATCAAAAAAGTGTGTCTGTTTAATTCTCTGACATACTTGATTAGCAAACCCATTCCTTATAACCTAAAAATAGCTATTTTAGATATATGTGTGGTGATTCTTTGTGCCCCAAAATATTCAAAGCAGCTTTTACATATTCATGATCTTTAACCACAAAGACTTTGCTTGATTAGAGGAGTTTCCTGTTTTCTAGCATTCTGTTTTTCTAGCTGTAGGAATGTAGAGGGATTTGAATTCCCATGGTCTCACAAACATGTCTTAGATGTTTTCTTGATAATTGCATTTATTTTGAGGCTATCTCGCCATCAGTGTTCTTCTCCTCTTTCATATTTTGTCCCCATCTTGAGTATGGACTGTGTTCTGGGATAAAAATGAGCATCCTACTGTTGCAAAAGAGGGAAAAAGAAAGCAGAGAGAGAGGAGCATGACCTAGCAATGAAAAGACCTGGTGCAGCATTATGAGAATTTGAGAAGCTACATCACAAACCTTGATTGTTTACCTCAGTGGATGGAAAATACTGACGGCACAGGCAGATGATGCCTCCATGGTATGGAACCAGGTTAAGGCTCTTGGTGGCTCTGATAGCCTTTTGCTGATACACAGAACAAGCCTGGTGCTTTCAGAAAGGGAGTGAATAGATGAGAGGATGAACAAGGGACAAGTTCAAGACCGGCTAAGTATAGTCAGAAGACAGAAACCATGCCATTAATTTGATAAGAAATTTAAAATAAAGTAGTGCTGCGGTTTGAATATAGTTTATCCACTCTGAAACTTATGTTGAAATATGGTCCCCATATAATTAGGTCATTAATAAAAATTAATGCAACCCTCAGAATTGAGTTATTTACCAGGAGACCAAATTATTATAAAGCTGGATTTCTCTTTATACAATGACATAGCATGAGACCCTTGACAGAGTGGCCACCCAATCTCCTCTTTATAGATTGCCTACTCTTGGGTACTTGAGGGTTGGGTTACAGCAGCAGCAAACAGACTAAGTCAAGTAGTATTAACTGGTCCATGGTGACCAGAGTCTAAAAGTGTATGAGGGAATACACAAATGCAGAGGGTGACTGTTCCTCAGGACCAGGGAGAGTAACAACAGAAGGGACTAAGAACTTGCTAGAACATCTTCAGTTCATCTTAAGAGTGAGAGTCAGACTTCCTGGACAAGTGCAGGGAGACAGCTCAGTCAGTAAAGTGTTGCCTCACAAGCATGAGGGTCTGATTTTACACCCTGCCCCTCAGAATAGACATAAAAATGCCAACCCAAGTACATACAAGATTCCTGGGGCTCAGTGGCTAGCCATTCTAGCCTAATTGATGAGCTTTAGGCCAATAATAGTAAATAATCGACAGCAAGTATGAGTTATTTTTTCTAATGGGAATATATGAATGACTGAAAAGGTGCTGAGAGATTGGGGAAGAAATGGTGGCAATAAGCATTGTATTTCTACTTAAATCTAAAGTTAATGCTGCGTGTCATAATATTATGATTTATCAGAAGCATTTTAAACATATTGGGGAGAACAATTTATTTTAAAAAATAGCACAAATGGTAAGATCTCTCAAGGTCACCCCAGTTTCCTTCAGGAGTGTAAGAGCCCTTATTAGTCAAAAATCTTTTGATTAATGTTGGTTAAGATAACTGTTGAATAATGACTTTCACAGGACTTAGGGTACCACTTTGCATTATTTATTCATTAATAATTTTTACAAATATGATTTATACCATATAGCTGTGAGGGGGTGAATCTAAAAAATGTAAGAAACGTGAGCCATAAAAGTTAATTCTCTGACCAGTAACACTTTGCCTCCTGATTTTCACCAAAGCCTTGAGTAATAGTCTCTCGAGAAGCTTGAAGGGAGCCTCACTGGCTGATAAGAGAACAGTTGTTCCAAGAGGCTATAATCAGGAGTCCAGGGAACTTTAATAAAGAAGTGAAACATCCAGAAACACAGAAATAAAGTCATTGCAAGGACAAATACAAAGTCATGTTTGCAAGATTTGGCGACCCAGATGGGAGGAGACAGAGGTCAGGTGAGATGTGAGCAGGTGAGAGGACAGTGTAAAAGGACACGTCAAGCTGAGGTACCTCTTAAGGTAGGAGGAGAGCTCCGGGCTTTCCTAGAAATCAGAGTAACTTTCATTCATATGGCGGATGGTTAGTGACTCAACAAATTCTACTTTCTTCCTGGTATTTATTCTACTCCTCGGTTTCCTTTATGTCAGTCAGCCACCATATGGTTAAGCACAACCAATAGAATATTCACAAAAGGGGCATGAGTTGTTTCTGAACTAAGACTTTAAGGAATAGAAATTCTCTCCATGGTTTTTGTCTTCTGTTGCTACCTGGATGACAAAAAAAAATCAAGAGGCCAAGAGAAAAAAGAAGGTTGGCATGGGAATTTCCTAAATCTGTATACTACCGCATAAAAGAAATCTGCCCACGCACAAGATATCCCCACCCTTGTATTCTGAACATCATTGCATGTAATATGGAAGATGACACACTGGAGAAGAGCTGAATTCAGCTAGAAACTAACCAGTTTGCAAGCAAAAATTAAAAGGAATCCGAGGTATACATGTGCAAGATGGATTCTGGGTCTTATACACTATATATATATATATATATATATATATATATATATATATATATATATATAGTATATAAGATATATAATATATATACACATATTATATATATACATATCTAAGACCTGGATATATACATATATATCCCTGGATATATACATATATATCCAGGTCTTATACACTATATATATATATATATATTATATTATACACAATATATATATGTTATACACAATATGTGTATAAGACCCAGAATCCATCTTTTAATATATATATATTTAAAAACGTTCAGAACACAGATGATCCATTTAGATTTCTCACATTGGCAAGGTGGCTTACATTAGGAAAGTTGTCCCTACCCCTCTCTGCCTACTGTTTCACATGCTCTCAAAATGGCTTCTGTTGAGTTCACTATAGAAGGCAGTGCATGAGAACTAGGAAGAAAAATATTAAGCCAGATTTGACGATTACATCTTGAGAAGAATTTAGGATGAGGTTTCTTGGAGAAACTTCCAAAAAATGCATCAAAACCTAAAAGATGCCTCAATGTATCAGATGATTTGATTAACCAAAAAAAATAAAATAAAACTTATACAACTACCAGGACTTTGGATTTGAACAAACCAGAGACTTATAAAAGCTGCTTTCCTCTAAGGAGAGCATATTTACCCACCTCCGCTTCAAATATGGCTGTGAAGGAAGCTAGGCAAATGAGAACCTGGTGAAAACCATGAGAATGGTGGCCAGGAGGTCATCTGGAATGCAGATGCCAGGTCTCCAAATAAGGATCTTGTTCTGCTGGCAGAGCTGGAGGTGTGTCCAGGTCCCCTCGGGTATATGCTGGCATTGCCAGGACTCTGCACACCTCCCCACTCCTCCCTGTTCCAAAAGGTGGATGTGTTTGTGGATGGATGTCTTGTCTCTGGTAGTGACACATGGAATGTGAGAAAGTACCGAAGACATGACCTGTTTTTAGTTTGTACATGTCAGAGAATACAAAGGCACAACTGGATGTATTGGAGAAGACCGTGCTAACTGCTGGGACTCTTGGTGGTCCTTCAAGCAGTTATGTAGTGATTTTAAAAAGGTAGTGACAAGGTATCAAAAATGAAATTCTTCTGGGCTCATATTTCATAAGGCCTCCTTGCATGTCTAGGTGATTGTGTGTGTTTCATCTACTGGGGAGGCATGAGCACCATTTACAGGCTAAGACTCTGTGAACCCCTTCACTCTTCCTGCCCTCTGGCTTTATAAGACCATTACAGTGTGTCAGGGAATACTGGAACTGTAAGATTAATGGAGCCCGATCCCCAGAACATGTAGCATGAAATTACCCGTAGTAAGAAATAATTAACTGTCCCTGAAATGAGGTAAAACTATAGCGTTTGAACCAATATACAATCTGGTATATTTGTTGCCATAGCCAGTGTTACTTTAATGAATAAATTTAATAATAAACTAATAAAAGTAACATAATCTAAAATAGCAATAAATAATAAAGATCCCATCTCCAGACTCACTAGCTTTAAGCTCTGTGATTCACTGCCTATCCTAGACCTTTGAAGTTCTAAAACAGCTGACACAGACTGAAAACTTCCCAATACCCTCATTCTCTCACTGTATGTTGGTATTATCAGTGTCCATTTTATAGGTGATCATACAGCCATAAATAGAAACTGGACCCTCACCCAAGGAGCTCAGTGTTGTTCACTGAGTCTTCAGGATCCAGTGGCTTGGTTGGACCCCACTGATTTCTCTAAAATTTCTCTCTTATGTCCAAGATCTAGCAAAATATGAATATTTTCTTTTCTTCAAATACGTCATGTTTCCCCAGTCTCTAAGATTTATACATAGAAAGAGATATATTTCACAAATGTTTATTAAGTGACCACTTTGTCCCAGATTTCATGGGACAGTAGTAAAGAAATCAGCAATGATCCCTGTCCTCATGGATTGTGTTCTAGTGGAGGAAAACTGGAAAAAGGGGGTGAATTCAATTTACAGGTCTAAGGAGAAATAACATGGGTTGAACGTCATGGAATACAATGTTAAGTGGAATGGTCAGGGAAAACATCACTGAAATGAGCTTGTGAACAAAAGCTGAATGCTGAAGGAAGCGACGGTGAAACATTTGGAAAAAGCAACCCTTCCTCTTCTAGCTGTCAGATGGTCCCAACTCTGACACTAACACATCAGGAACTTTAGTCAATTTCCAGAACCAGTTGTATTCTTTCTCTTTTTTGCTTGAAGAACTTTGTTATTCTCTTGTCCAGTCTGTTCTCAGACTTTGGATTCTTTACTGAAACACATGTTTTCATTCACCCCAGAGAATTGAGGGACAACAAACCAAATTGATTAGGCTAACCCAAGGTTAACAAATTGTAACTCTTTCTACTTTCCCTTGACACAACCTCCATCACCAGCCAATATATTTTGAAATTGACAACTGACATTTCTCTCAGCATCATTTCACCTTTTCCAAGCAAATTGCTCTGCACACATTTCTTCCACATACAAAGTCTATTGGTTATTTCTCACATACAAAGGATACATTTTTTATTAAATTTTATCTTTATTGCCCAAAATTCGATACATTGATTGAGTAAATATTGTGCTTATATTCCCATTTCCCTCCCCCCTGTCCCCAATCCACTGGGTATCCTCCTCGGTGGGCACATTGGATCAATACATGTGGCAAGGGGTTGTGGATAGTACAGGAGGCAACGAGGTTGACCCCCCCCCAAGGATACATTCTTTAAAAACACGTAGAGTTCATTTTTTTCAATCAAAATCATAGAAAGTGTGAACACCCACAGGCTTAACTTTATTGAAGTTTTCAAGATAGATAGAAACATAAAGAGACAGACTTGTAAGAGAGCTTTTTAAATCAAACTTAACTTTTTAAAAGCTATCCTCTTCTATCCCCTCTTCCCGTTCCCATTCCATCGAAGGCCCTCCTCACTGAGGGGTCCTGGAGGCCTCAGTCATCCTCTGTGGTAGAGGAACCAAACCTTGGGATATTCCCATCTACCCCATGGCTCTTATAATCTTTCCACCATTTCTTCCATATTTCTTGAGCTTTGGACATGTTAGAAGTCTGATTTAGTGTTGAGTTCTCTGTAGCCTCTGGATTTCTGTTTTGATGAATTTGAGTGACCACTGTGTCTGTCATCATCTCCCTGGAGCTGGTTGTCAGGCCAACCTTGAGAGCAAGACTGCTGTTGTCATTCCTCTGCAATGTCTCCTGGGCCCCAGCAGATGTGCTAGAGGTCACACAATTCATGTTAGGTGATTTTTTTTTTTTGTGGTGTTGATGGATTCTGGATCGCCCCAGTATTCTCTGCCATCTGTGAGATAAAACAGATTCCCCAACCAAGATTGAGATCACTTAGGGTTAAAGGGGATAAGCATGGTTAACTGAAAGACTTTTTGATGTTTTACCCATTCTTCTTAGCCAAAGAGCAATAGAGGCTTCTCTCTAGAGTCTGAGTTTCCTGACCATAAGATTCTGACTTGGTTCCCAGTATCATACAGGTGTTCTCTCCCACTGAGCAGAATTCATGTCCAAGCTGAGAACAGTTGGTTACCTGTGTAGGCTGTGTGCCACCATTGCATAGGTGTGACTTCTTATCTGGCTGGTTGATTTCACAGCTTGTAGGACCTCCTGATTATTACAATGCTGGTGACCATTATCCCCCAGCAGCTCCCATAGCTCATTCCAGCACTATGAGGGCTGTCCAGGTTTTCCTCACGGTTCCAACACTGTCTTCCAATGTCCTGTGATGAGCCTGCAGTGTCTTCAACAACAGGGTCTTACCTTTTAGCTCTGGCAGGTAACCAAGTACTTTAGCAATGGCCTGCATCATTTTTGGGGACCCCATGTGTTTCCCTGACCAGTAGCTCACTGTGAGAGATAAACCAGTTCTGGGATTTACCAGTAAGACCCCATGGTTTTAGGATTAAACTGTCTCTACTTTCTATGAGACACTTCCATTGAGACCATCCCCACCCCTACTGAGTGTTGTATCTTGCAGAATGCTATTCAGAAGGACGGTTTCTATGATATTGATTCATGTCATCAGTTTTTTATAATTCCCCCCCACACACCTTCTCTTTCCTGTACCCCCACAACCTTTTCTACCTACCTACCTTCCTTTCTTTTTTCTTTCTTTCCTTTTTTCTGTGCCTCAACTTACCTGCTACACTACCCCTCCTCCTCTCCCTCCATATTTCCCCTTTCTCCTAGCTTCTTTCTAGGTCCATGTCAATACTCCTGATGCTTACTGAAACTTACAATAGACTCAAGCCATCCCAGGTTCCCAACCTCCTATGAGAGAGAGCATGCTGCATTTGTCTTTCTGAGTCTGTGTAACCTTGCTTAGTATGATTTTTTTCAAGTCTATTTATTTTCCTGCAAATTCATTTTTTTTTCTTGTGGAGAGTTTAAAGATGGAATCAAAACCACAGAATTATAGGCTTTATTTGATCTCGGGTTAGCACTGAGTTGATTTAAGTATCTTGGTTATTCCCAGAAGGAAGGATAGAAGGGAATTTTTGATCAGTGTAAAGCTTTTTTTAGGTGGTGTCACTTCCTCAAGCCCAGGTTATCATGAAGAAAAACAGTCCATACTGGCTCAAAACCTGCATTTCTGCAATAGTTTTCAAAGAATGTATAATCACTTAACTTTTTGAAAAGTAAAAATTTATGGATATGCTTCAAAGACTGTCAGTTTTCTTTAGTATATATTTTAAATGTATAGATCCTTTTTTCTTATATAATCATGAAAAAAGTATAATAAAGCACAAAGCAATAAACATGTTTATAATTTAATGAAAATTAAATGAATTTCTGAAATTTCTCATTGAAGAATTTTTTTAATTACTAAAATTAAAACAGTTTGGTAAAAATGCTGTGCTCATCTCCTAGTAGGAGATGCACATAATTGAAAGTGAAGTGACCCTCTGTACTTAATTTGTAAATATTTCAAGAATACAGTTATACTATATAGAAGGATATTTCATAACCACTGAATGGGCTCTGATACTGATACATTCACTTTGAAGATATAAGAGACCAAGCCCATGTGAAAACAAACATATGAACATACGTCTTATTAATGGTCTTAACTCACCCATCAGAAGACACAAGTTAATGGGGTGGATCAGGAAAATGGAATCTTCCACAGGCAACAAGCCCACCTCACCACTAAGGATAACCACCTTCTTAAGGTAAAGGGATGGAAAATGATTTTCCAAGCAAATGGAAATAAACATACATCTTTCCAGTATGACCACCCAAAGGTCCACTTTGTCCCTTAGCTTCTTAATTATAATGAGAAGCCCATTGGCTTTGGGATTTCTTTTAAGGAAGATGTAGAAAAGATAAGATTATAAAGATCTACTTGCATAATACATTCAAGGGGTTCCAGGCTCTTTGTGAAATGTTAGCTCATGTAATAATGTACACATTCTAAGCAGGCACAGAAATGACAAGTGGTATTTTGAGGGAATTTATGAATTTTTTGCTCTGGAACATGAGTCACTGGCACTTGAGGATACAAATGGGCTATCCTTTCCTGTCATCCAGTTGAGGTGTGTGATGGTTCACACTGACTGTCACCTTGACAGGACTTAGAAGCACCTGAGGGGTGATGTAGATGAGGTTAGCATCTGCACATGTCTTTGAGAGGTTATCTTGAGTGGGTTAATTAAAATGGAAAGAACACCCTTCACTGTGGGCGCTACCACTCCATGGGATCAGGAGAGAGCTGGCTGAACAGCAGCATTCATCACTGTGCTTCTTCCGTTAGGACTGGCATGATGGACTCTATCCTCTGGAGCTGTGTGTAAGATGAAGTAAATCCTTCCTCCATTAAGCTAATTTTTGTCGTGCATTTTGTTCTAGCAATAAGAAGGTTACATACAAGGAGCTTACTTCATCTCATTCCAACGCTCTCCAGGTTGAATAATTTTGCTCCAAGTTCGTTCTTATTTCTCATTCTCTTAAGATTTTGATAAACTGTCATAGACTTTGGATTAACCACTTTTCAATAGGGAATTAACAATGCTCAAAATTCAAATTTTCAAAGAATACACAATGTCAAATCTCACTTCTCTCTATTCACATATTTCTTCTCTCGGAGGAAATTCAAGTTCCTGGCTTCTTCCAGACATATTTTACATAAATCTGAGATGAAAAACATATATTCTGCATAAGCACATAGTCATATTAGCTATATACCTACTCAGCATACATAAATCTACTTCCATATTATATCCTTACATATATGCATATTTATGTAGAGATAGCTAATTTTCTTTCTCATAAGTAACAAACTATAAAAACAGTTCCTTTGCTTGTTTCTTCACTTAGAATATTTTGGCAGTCATTTCATGACAAAATATCAAAAGCTTCCTTGTTATTATTTATAGCTGCATAGTCTTCCATTGCTTGGACATACCAGAATTTCTTTAGTCTTCTAGCAAAATTATTTTTACTAAATAATCTAATCTTCTGATATTCCAAACATTGGTGCAATGAAGAGCCTGAGAAGCAATTATCATATGTATATAGAATAAGTTGTTATGTTCTTTAATTTATAGATATTTTCTAGAGGCTTTGTCAGTTCATTCTCCACTAAGAAGTGTATGAGAAGTCCTGTTTTTCTCTACCCTTGCCAACCGACTCTACAGTTGGGCTACTGAAAGTACAATATTGACCAAACAGTTAACTTTTCTAACTCTTGAAGATGTCTGATGGATCCCATGACTTATTATATTTTCAAAGACCCACACATTAAAATAACATCTACATCTTCAAAAATCAAGTTTTAAAAATTAACCTTGGCATAAAGTTGCTCCATAGTATGGTTCACACCAAATTCACTATGACCATACGTTTGCCCAAATAAGTCTCTGTGATGGCGATTTCAAGAAATACTTGATGCCAAGTATTTCTAGTACCATCAAAGAGTCTGAACTGGGCAGTAGAACTTATTTACTTATGTCTTACCTTTTGGGGCCACTATCAGAAAAACTTAGAAATAATGTAACAAAATATATGAAAAGTATTATTCATATGTTCTACTTAAAAGCATATACCTATAGCAGAATAAGGATTTCAAAAGTATGTGAACTTGATATTTCAGACACTGTAAATTGAACTAGAAAGCTCTGACAAATGAAGCATTCGTTCTAATTGGATGTTTAAAGCTACACAGCATGTACCAGTAAAGGTGCAGTTGGGACATTGGACCGTCCAAATGAGGACTTGTACGCAACTATATAATTTCTCATATCTGCAGTCGTTTGCTCTATCTTGATAATTATAGGAAATGCTCACACTTTACTATGCACAGGACTATACATGCATGCCTGGAGCCTTTCCATTCTCCATAGACTACTGTCTTGACATATTATTAGATCTTATTCATGAATATAAAAATATTTGGTTAATACTATAATCTCAGCTTCAGCATGTATGTAAAAAGACTCACAACCTTTCTTTACAGCCCTTTGTCTTGCTATTCTGAGTTACATGAAAATAGGATATTAAATATGAAGGACTGAAATGTGTCTGCACGTGCCAATCATAGAGTCACTGGTATTGATCAGAAAGCCAGGAAAGAATCAGTGAAGAAACATCCTTATTACAGTTTCTGTGGGAAGAAACAGGTGAGCTGGAATCCATAATTTAGGATTAGCTTGTTTGAATAATCTTATCAGAGGGGCATCAGGAGCTGTCCTGGTTGTCTGGTATTTGGCAGGAAGGGAGGGGAGGATTAGAACAGATCTCAGTCTCAAGAGGGAGTCCAATTAGGGAGGTCATGGAGGGGGGTTGGAAAGGCAATTTAGGAAGAAGGACTCCTGGAATGAGCTGTATGACAAGGGAGGCAAGAAGCCAAGGCAAAATGACTCAAGTTGTTTATCCAGCCATCCAGACAGGATATGCCCAGCACATGTATCCAGGGCAGATGTTACATATAAAGCTTATGGAAACAAGGTTAAAGCAGTAACACAACCCCACTAGATCTTTGTCACGCTGTTCAACCATTACGGCATGTCCAACTGCTCTTACTATCACATGATGAATTTGAAATGTAATAACGATGCTTTAAGATGTCACTAATACTTAAAATTAACAGACATTATTATAATATTCTTTGCTTTTCCTTTTCCAGGAATGCAAATTACCTATACAAATGATGTATTACATCTGGGAAGGACTTGTAAATTAGTCCTGGAAACTTCTCTTAGCTCATCATCTATAGGAAAAAAAATGTACTTATTTTGAAACAAAATTATTTTTTAAAAGTAAACCAGTTTTTTAAGTGTAAAAATGAAAAATATAATTCATCAAGCTGTGCACGTTTTTGTCTAGTTTGATGATATGTTCATCTACATTAATATGCATTTGATTCCCAAACAAGCCTAACACAATATGTTATATTAAAACTTATGTCACCAAATTTGGTCACCCTTACATTAAGCAACATTTGTTATTTGCTAAGTAGAAAAAGTCAGTTTTGTTTTTTCAAACTCACTAAACCTGAATATAAAATTAATTTTCTAATCTACAAACTTTAATATTCTCATCTACAATAAATATTTTATCCTAGAAATGCCACTTAGGTAATGTAGATTAATTTAAACCAACATCCCCATTCAAGACAATCAAATATGTTCTAAAAATTTCCTAAAAACATGAAAGGAAACAAAGACCCAACAAGGTGGTAAGAAATGACTGGAAGGGCTAACAGTCCAGACAGGTAAACCTCAGGTATGTTGCAGTTTTTGCCCTGCTCACCTTAAAATGACTTTACCCTTGAACTCAGAGTAAACCGGTCTTGCATTAGAACTTCTCAATGGGCCATACAAATCTTCTACCCTAAAATGGTTAAGATGAGCCCAAATAACTAGTGACTCCAGAAAGAAACAAAAACCTTCTCTGAAGATCACACCATGGACTTGTGGGTAAGATGCTGGATCAGAAGCCATGTCTGAGCAAGGGGAGGAGTGTAGCTAAGGGAATAGGAAGGGCCAGAGCTGCTACAGCAGTGGGGAAAACTATTCCTACCAACTCCCTGACCTGCTGAGGGACCAGCACTTTCTCTGTACATCAGAGAACTTCTCTTACAACCCGAACAGGTGCCCACTTCAGTTGCTGTGCACACCAATGGATAGGCTTTCAGTGTCTCTGAAAACAAACTGCCCACAGCAATGGTACTACCAGGAAAACTGTACCACAAAGCAACCCCCAGCAACAACCACCATGGTTACCCAGTGTGATGGTTAGGTTTTGTTGTCAACTTGATCTTTTTAATTATGTTGGGTGGGTCTCTGAGGATGTTTACAGGAAGACAGCTTCTTAGTAGGGGGCAGGATGTAAAGAAGCTCAAAGACTTCCTTTCCTGTGTGGGCAGTGCAGGAAGGAAATTCCAGAGACTCAGGAAGCCATTAAGTCTGGGGAAGGGTTGTAAGACCCACCCTAAGCCTATATAAAGGGGAAGAAATTCTCTCCTTGCCCTCTTGCCTGTTCCCTGTTCTGTGTGTGTGGTATAGGTGATGAGTTTTTCTCTCTGCTCAGACCTGTGAAAGAGGACCAGCCTCTTTCACTTTTATGGGACTTCCCCTGGATCTGTAGCTTGAATAAATTGTTTCCTCCCATGAACTGTGCCTGGTTTGAAGATTCATCCCAGCAGCGTGTGGCTGACTGCGACACCCAGCAACCACCACCCCCATAGCCACCTTCACCATGGCTTCTATAACTCCTACTCCTGAATTATAAAATGAGGTTGCTGCCTGAGCTTTAGAGAGGAAAATAAAGAGGGAAGGGAGACAAGAAGCAGTTATGGGATGAAAATTGAGACTCCAGTCACAGCTGTAGCAGTGACAGCTCAGTGACATATCCCAGGCTGTGTGTCTAGCCTGCTCTGTCCTAGTGGACTTGGAGAACTATGGCAAGATAAAGTGTTGGTGGTGGCAGTGGAGGCTGGTACAAATGACAGCCCCATGGGACACCATAAGAAATATTCAGACCAAAGCAAAACACCCTCTACTTCATGTTACTGCCCTTTTAATTTTTCATCATTTTTGAGGGGGTTTAGTTTTTTTTTCTAAATGTGTTATTTTTGCTACTATTTACAATTTTTTAAATTAGGAAAATAGCTTTATTATTTTTTAAATGTTCCACTATTAAGTTTTAAAACTGTAACAGCGACTTCTGTCTCACAAGAAAAGACATTCCTGACTATCCCTTACTTTCTAATCTGCAAAAACCTCCTGTTTTACTACATCTATAATGGGTTCTCTCCTATCTTCCATACCGCCAACTTATATATTTGCCTTCTCATCCATATTTGAACCCCTCTTTCCTTCTTTTTTCAGTTCTTTCTGCTTAAATATTGACAGTCTTTGCTCTTAAAAAAAGATCCTATACACTACTACAACACTCTCAGGAGACTAAAATAAAACAAACAACCAAAAGATTAGGGAAGGAGGAAAGTTAAAACTGGAAAACATATCTGTCCCAACAGATGCACAAAGCCCAGTGAAGAAACTCAAAGAGTAGAAGACAGCCCACACCAACTGCAACTTCCCAATAAGGGAGACCAAAGTCCCTGAGATGGGTAAAACAGCTAGGTTCAGAGGCCTGCTTCTGAAATGGATCAGTGAACAGATAGAAATATCAAGTAAATGAACAAACTAAGGAAATCAAGACAAGACAGCCTCCAAGGTGAACAAATGAGTAACCTGGGGAGAAATTTTAAAATGCACAGAGAAATTCAGCAAGGAAATTGATACACTGAAAAAGAACCAAACAGAATTTCTGGAAATGGAAGAAAGAACTGCATTTTAAAAAGCATATCAGAAATCATCAACAGAGAGGACCAGGCAAAAGAATGAACTCAGGGATGGAAGTTAACGTGAAGATAATGTATTCAAACATATATAAGGAAAAAATTAACACCAAAGGCCAATCTTAAAAGACTACTGTAAACTTGTACCACAAAGGGACCAGGTTTTTCATCTCAGGGTTTTTTTTTAAATCTCAGGTTCTTCTATCTTGAATATATAACACTCAAGATAGAAGAACCTGAGATAAAAACTGAATGATATAAATTGTGTAATGAAATTATACCATAAGTTTCCAAAGCCTAGAGAAAGAAATTGATATCCAAACATGAGGCACTTAGAACAAATAAAATAAAAGTGACCAGAGAAAAATCTCTCCATGGCATATTGTAGTCAAGATGTCAAAGGCACAGGACAAAGAAACAATACTAAATGCTATAAGGGAAAGATGTTACTCACATGCAAAGGCAGAAATATTCAAATAATTTACCATCTTTCATCAGTAACCCTCAAATCCAGGAAAGCACAGAATAATATATTCAAACCCTGAAAGTAAATAACTGTCAAACAAGATTATCAGACCCAGTAAAGTTATTTTTTAATTGATGGAAAAATAAAGATATTTCATGACAAACACAAACCAAGGCTATTTATGACAACCAACTAGCAATGCAGAAAATTCCTGAAGGAATACAGAAAGACATCAGTCTTGTCCATGAGAACACATATAAAAAAGCATTCTGTGACAGGAACAAAGAAGAGCTGAGATTGAGTCTGTCGTACTCAACACACAAGCCAGCAAACCCCAATACCAACAAAAGGAAGAGAAGAAACAGCATTAATCCAGCCAAGCAGAACATTAATGAAATCACAAGAAACAACAAGTCCTTCTCAATAATAACCTTACATGTAAATGACTTCAACTCTCCAATTAAAGATGCAGACTGACTGGATTCAAAGCAAGATCCAAATCTCTTGCTTCCCAAGAAATACATTTAGTTAGGAAAGATGTGCACAAGCTGAGCGTCAATGGATTAAAATCAACCTATCAAGCAAAGGAAACTGTAAAAAAGTAGGGGTAGCATCCTTTTAAAATACATTTATTTATTTATTTGTAAGCAGAGAGATACAGAGAGAGAGAAAAAGAGTGAGTATGGGTGTACCAGGGCCTCTAGCCACTGCAAAGGAACTGCAGATGAATGCACCACCTAGTGCATCTGGCTGATGTAGATACTGGGAATCCAATTTGGGTCAGTAGGCTTTACAAGCAATGCTTTAGCTGCTGAGACATCCCTCTAGCCCAGGTATGGCATTCTTATATCTGATAAAGCAGACTTCAAGCCAAAGCTAGCCACTAATATTAATAAAGGGAATGATTAATCTATCAAGAAGATATATCAGGGCTGGAAAGATGGCTCAGCAGGTAAGGTGCTTGCCTAAAAAGCCTGATGGCCCAGGTTTATTTCCCTAGTACCCACATAAACCCAGATGTCCAAAGTGACATCTGGAGTTTGTTTGCAGTGGCAGGAGGCCCTGCTGTACCCATATAATCTCTTTCTCTTTCTCTCTCTTTCTCTCTCACTATCTCAAAATTAAATATGGCATAGCACTTATAAATATTTGTGTACTGAGTCTTGGGGTTCTGAATTTCATGAACCAGTGCTAAAAGGCTCAGAAGGTTACTTAGGTCCTGACACAATAATAGAGGGCGACTTCAATACTCCACTCTCATATTTAGATAGGACTTCCAACTAAAAGTCAACCAGGAAACCCCAAAGCAAAATTATACCATAGATCACTTGGATTGAACAGATATCTACAGAATATTCCATCCAGTAGATAGGGGATACTCATTCTTTTCAGAATTACATGAAATCTTCTCTAAAATTGATCACATTATACAAAAACACACCTTAGCAAATAAGAATGAAAAAGAAAAGAGAAAAACCCCCAGTATCCCATCAGACCATAGTGAGATAAAAGAAAGCAGCAGTAAGAGAAGCCTCATGTGCTATACAAATACCTGAAGACTAAGCAATACACCTTTTCTTTTTAGGTGGAGCAATGGAGCAGAAAAGCTATGAATCTCAGTAGCTGCTGGGAGAAGGGAGATGAGTAAGAGAAAGAGAGAAAGTCATGTCTTTTAGTTAGGGCCCAAGAAAGCAGATAGGCTCAGCAATAGAGTTCTGCAAGCAGCTGCTAGGGCAGGAGCTATGGTTCTCCAGAGAACTAATGGGGAAACCCACAGGTTCAAGGCAATGCTTAAGACTTAGGCCAGTATCCAAAGAAGAAAGGGAGTAGACTGGAAGTTACGTTTCTAAGTTAGAACTTTGAAAATCGTCATATTTAACAGTAAAGATCTGCAACCAACTTCTAAACAATACACTTTTAAATGAACAGCGGGTCATTGAAGAAATCAGGAGGGGAACTTAAATATTCCCAGAAACAAATGACAATGATTATACAACTTACCAGACCCTCTGAGATATAGCTAGGAGGAAAGCTTATAGTTATACTCACATTTAAAAACAGTAAGGGGCTGGAGAGATGGCTCAGTGGTTAAAGGTATTTGCTTGCAAGGCCTGATGGCCTGAGTTTGATTCCCTAGTACCCATATAAATTCAGATGCACAAAACAGACACATGCATCTGCAGTTCATTTGCCTTGCCTTCCCATTCTCTCTCTCTCTCTTTCTCTCTCTCCTTTCTTTCCTTGCAAATAAAGAAAAAATATCTCAAAGAAATTCAGAGTGAGCTCAATGCTCTAAAAAAAGAAGAAACCAAACCCAAACCTAATAGATGGCAAGAGATAGAAATAGAAAAGAATAATACATAGAATCAGCCAGAGTTGTTTCTTTGAAAAGATTAACATGATTGACAAAACCTTAGTCAAACTAACAAGAGATAGAAGACCACAACAGACTCCAGTGGAATCCAGAAGACAATTAGGGACTACTTTGAAATGGTCTATTCCACAAAGCTAGAAAACCTAGAACTGGACAAATGGTTAAATCAATATTACTTACCAAAATGAAATCTGGAAGACATACACAATTTAAACAGAGCCATAACAAGCAGTGAGATTGATGCAGCAACTGAAAATCTCCCCAAGAAAAGCCCAGGAACTGACAGATTCACTGCTGGATCTGCAGTGATGTGTCCATGTGTGTATACATGCCTATTGGAGTGCACCGGCATGTATGTGCTTGTAGAGTCAGAGGACAACTGCGTGTGTTCTCCTCAGGAACCCTATCCAACTTTTTAAAAGGCTTTGGTCAAACGGCTTTAACTGGTTCTGGGAAGCTTAAAGGAGGCTGAGGAGATGACTCAGTGGATAAAGCTCTTGCAGCTCAAACTTGAGTACCTGAGTTCAGATCCCTAGATCCATGTAAAAGGCTTTTTCTATAATTCTAGCACACTGATGGTGACATGGGAGACAGAGACAGGAGAATTTCATGGAGGTCCATGGAACAGCTAGCCTGGCAAACAGAGCAGCAAAGAGAGACCTTCTCAAAATGAAGTGGAAAGTGTAAGCAACACCCAAAAGTTGTCCTCTGAGACATAAATGCTGTGACCCATGCACATCTGCATGTGCACATATGAACACACACACTGGCACTCATACACACATAAGGAAAGGAAGGAAGGAAGGAAGGAAGGAAGGAAGGAAGGAAGGAAGGAAGGAAGGAAGGAAGGAAGGTAGGAAGGAAATAATACACATGTTATCAACACATGCCAGTAGAAGAGGACATCAAGGCTTCTAGGCAATAGAGTGATGGATGAGGAAAACATTTATTATCAAATCAAGGGCTGTGGGGCCACAGTTTATAGAAATCAGATCTGTAGACCTGTGAAGGCAGCTGCCTGGCAGAGCAGGGCAGGGTCTCTTCGAGCAGATAGATAAGCATGTTTTCAAAGCTTGTCTGATTCTGATCTTCCTGACCTGGTGAGCTACTTCCAGAGTACAATCTATAGACTGTATTCTGATTCTGAGATTTAGTCAGCCAATGACTTCTTAACTAGGATCATAGTTTTCATTTAATTGATAGTTCTTGGTTTCTTTTAGTTTGGAGCAATATGTGTTTATCTTTTATGAGCTTGATATTTTTGAAGAGTATAGGCTAATTATTTTAAATGATTTGTGTTTGACTAATATTTACTTATGACTAGATTCTAATTAAGCATTTTTCAAGATCTATTACAGATGTGATATTGTGTCCTGAGTGCATACACTTCAGGAAGCACCTGATGTTGATTTATCCAATTACCACTGATGCTAACCTTAATCACTTGATTAATGTTGTGTCTGATTTCTACAATGGAAATTCACAAGTTTCACAATTATCACTAATGAGTATCATATGGGAGCATTTATCACTCCACTATCACTTCAAGCATTGCTGTTATGGTTTGAGTATAGAATGTTTCCCACCGGTTCATGTGTTCAAGGCTTGGACCCCAGCTGATGGCACTTTTTAGGGAAGAACTGGAAGATTTTGGAGGTGAGGTCTGGCTGGTAGAAGTAGGCCATCTGTACCTCTCCCTCTGCTTCATGGCCATCATGAGGTGAGGAACTTTACTCTACCGTGTGCTGCCTGCCTTGATGTCCAGGCCTGCTTAGGTCCCACAGCAATGCAACCAGCCAATCACAGACCGAAACCTCTGAAACCATGAATCAAGTAAATCTGTCTTCTTTTAGATTGTTGTTTCCTCAGTTATTTCCTCAGTCACAATGATCGAAAAGATGGCCAATATAATTGCCTGGTTGCAGAGCTCCAGGTTAATGAGATACTTTAAAGAAATGAATTGCAGAATTGTTGAAACAGAACGAGACAGTTTGAAGTATTGCCAAACTACTACATCCCCATAGGCAAAGGTTCTTTGTGTGAGTCCTGGTAGGTGACACATCCCAACATTGAACTTTAATGTAATCCCAACTTCTTTTTTTTTGTTGTTGTTGTTTTTTTTTTTTTTTTTTTTTTTTTTTTTTTTTTTTGGTTTTTCGAGGTAGGGTCTCACCCTAGTCCAGGCTGACCTGCAATTCACTAGGTAGTCTCAGGGTGGCCTTGAACTCACGGCAATCCTCCTACCTCTGCCTCCCGAGTGCTGGTTTAAAGGTATGTGCCACCACGCCAGGCTCCAACTTCTTTTTTTTTATTGTCCATATTGAGTTACATTGTTTAGTGGGCCAACAATGAGTTGTTATCCCCAATTCCTCATTGCCCCCCTCCCCATCCCCAGGCAGATGGATATCCTCCTCCATGGGACATCTGGATCAGTCTTTGTGGTAGGGGACCATGAATAGCCTAGTCTTCAGTCGGATTCTCATGACCCAAGTGTGTTGTTACTGAGGGGTGCCATACCTCTGATATTCTCGCCATGGCTCTCACAATCTTTCCGCCCCCTCTTCTGCTCAGTTCCCTGAGTCGTGGTGGGTAGGTATTAAGGCTGCTTTAATGTTGTGAGCTTAGGGGTCTTTGTATTGAAAACAGTTGATTTCTGTCTCACTGGCTTATCCTGAGTTGATTGAATGGCTGTGGCTGTGGGTCCCTTGTTCATCCCATCCTTCTCTGCAGGGTTGCAAATGGATCCTCCACGATATGACTGTGGCGGCTCATCTCTTGCCAGGATCTCAGCTTTCTGCCTGCGGTCGATTGTTAGGGTTATATGGGCCACAGCTCTCTCGCTGCATCCTGAAAAATACAAATACAATCTCCATCGGAGAGTGAGATCAGTATAGGTTAACAAATATACACCATTCTGGATTACCTAGCTACTATTTTGAGTAGCCTCCCTGTCAATCACTCCCATAGTGCATCTTTTCTTGGGAGCCCAAGAGTACGGGATCCGGTGCATATCGCCCTGAATCCCCGTTCCAATCAAGGGTTCCCCCTCACTGAGTGGAATATTTGGCCAAATTTAAGAGCTGTTGATTGTCTCCCCTAGACCCAGGCTCCTCCATGGCACAAGTGCTCCTTTCTTGGATTGCTGTTCTCTGCCAGTAGGAGGTGTGGTCAGCCTACTCATGGCTGCAGACTGTGTTTCATGCCAGTGGTCTGTTTACTCCAGTTGTCCTTGATCTGTTTCCCCTGGCAGCTTGTGTAGTGCCTTCCAGCACTGCACTAACTGCCATCTGGGGGCTTGTTACCATTCAGGACATCAAAGGGTCAAGGTTCTCTCGATGCTGATCAATGGCATTCTGTGTGTTTTTTTTTTTCAGCAACAGGGTTTTGCTCCAACTCTTTGATTATCTAATTTTTTAATTGTTTTCTTTATTTCCAATTCATTAATCTCAGCTCTGATTTCAATTATTTCCTTTTGTTTTGCACTCCTCGGGTTAGCTTTTTCCGTCTGTTCCAATGATCTTAGGTGGGTGGTTAGGCGATTGATTTCAGACCTCTCTGTCTTTGATATGAAGGCATTTATCGCAATGAACTTTCCCCTCAGGACTGCCTTCATTGTGTCCCACAAGTTCTGATAAGATGTGTTATCGTCATCATTTATTACTAGGAAATTCTGGATTTCCTATTTTATTTCTTGGATGACCCAATCATTTTTTAGGAGTAAATTATTCAGGCACCAGTACTTTGTGTATTTTCTGGATCCTGTTCTATTGTTAATTTCTACCTTTAATGCACTATGGTCTGATATGATGCAAGGAACTACGTCAATCTTCCTGAATTTGTTTAGGGAAGATTTGTGACCTAAGATGTAATCAATTTTAGAAAAAGTCCCATGCGCTGCTGAGAAGAATGTATGTTCTGTGTCTTTGGGGTAGAAAGTTCTGTAAATATGTTATCCACAGCTGGTCAATGGTGTTATCCGTTATGTCCCTGCTGATATTCTCTTTGGTTGATCTGTCTAGAGCTGATAGAGGTGTATTAAAGTCTCCTACTGTAATGGAATTAGAGTCTATTTCTGCTTTATTTTTGAGTAGGGTTTGCTTTATGAACTGTGTTGCACCCAAATTTGGTGCGTATATGTTGATGATGGTGATATCTTCCTGTTGGATCATTCCTTTGATGAGTAAGAAGTGACCATCATTATCCTTTTTAATTGATTTTGGTGTAAAGTCTATTTTGTCAGAGATTAATGTAGCCACACCTGCTTTCTTTTTACTTCCACATGCCTGATAAACTGTTTTCCATCCTTTTACTCTAAGAAAATTGCTGTCTTTAAAGGTAAAGTGCATTTCCTGAAGGCAGCAGATGGAAGGGTCCATTTTTCTGATCCACCCTACAAGTCTGTGTCTTTTTATAGGGAAGTTAAGTCCATTTATATTCAGTGATATAACTGTGAGGTTTGCTTTAAGCCCTGCCATGATGAAGGATTAATGGGGGTTGTTGTCTGTGCTGCTATTATTAGCACACTGACTGTGATTGTCGTGCCTGATCTCTGGTACTCTTCTGAGGTAGATTTCTTGTTTCTTCTGTGTGGGATATATCCTGTAGGATCTTCTGTAATTTTGGCTTTGTGTTCAAATAGTCATAGAGCTGGTTTACTTCATGGAACACTTTCACTTCTCCATCTATCATGAGGGATAGCTTTGCTGGGTACAGTAGTCTAGGTTGAAAGCCATACTTTTTTAGGCCTTGAAAAACATTATTCCAAACCCTTCTAGGTTTCAAGGTTTCTAATGAGAAATCTGAGGTAAGTCTGATGAATTTTCCTTTATAAGTTATGGTTTGCTTTTCTCTAGCAGCTTTGAGTATTTTCTCTTTGCTTTCTATGTTAGGCATCTTAATTAAAATGTGTCTTCCTCTTCATATCCTGTCTGTTTGGAATCCTCTGGGCCCCTTGAAAGTTGAGTGGGATTTCTCTTGTTAGATAGGGGAAGTTTTCTTGAATAATTCTGTTGAAAATATTTCCTATACCCTTAGCCTGGGCTTCTTCTCCCTCTGGGATCCCCATGATTCTAATATTGGGCCTCTTTATGGTATCCCATAGATCCCTCAAGTTATGTTCACTTGATTTCTTAAATTTGTTGAATCCTATGACATCCTTATTAATTCTTTCTGTCTTGTCCTAAACGTCTGAGAGTCTATCCTCCAGATTGTCAACTCTGGGACTGATTGATTCTAGGGAGGTCTTTAACAACTCCATTTCATTTTTGGTTTCTGCTATAATTTTGTTTATAGACTCCAATAATCCTCCAGATTGTCAACTCTGGGACTGATTGATTCTAGGGAGGTCTTTAACAACTCCATTTCATTTTTGGTTTCTGCTATAATTTTGTTTATAGACTCCAATAATTTGGTGGGATCCAATTTCCAGTCTATTTTTGTTTTTGCTAGGGATTCCTGAAAATCATTTTTAAGTTTTCTTAAGTCCCCATCAAATTTAATCAATTGATTATCTAGCTCCTCCCATAGTTGGTTCACCTTCAATTCACTTAATGTGTTTCTGAATTCATTCATATTTCTCTCCATTAAATTCAGTCTGGAGCCTATGCTTGAGTTAGTGAGCTTCATCTCATTCATGTCTTTTTTTCATAGTTTTCATATCAGCCATTACCTGCTTCATGTTTGCATTGCAGTTGTGCTCAGGGGTCATATTATTCTCTCTTTGGGATTGTGTATTTGTTGTCTCCACTTCCTTGTTACTTTCCTCTTCCATAATGGGACTAGAGGCCCTGAGTTGGGGAGTTCCGTCTTTAATTTCTGAGGGTTTTTTTTGTTGGTTTCTGCCCATGTCTAGGTAGAGGAGTGGGACTCAGGCACCCTGGGGAGTGCTGTTCAGCCCAGTTTGCTTCCAGTGGAATGATCACCAGGTTTGATCTTAAAATGAGGTCTTTCCTGTTGGAATTTTCTGTCCTCAGACAGGCTCAGATCTTTACCCGTCTGGATTCCTCTGTATTTGTCTGTTTAGTCTTAGAGCCACCTCATAGGCCCCTGTCTCCCAACTGGTATGCTGCAGTAGAAACAGCCCCAGCACCCCAAACTATAGAGCCTAGTATCTTCCCACCTGGCAGTGGTGCATAATCCCTGGTACTCACCAAAACCACCTGTGCCCTCCTGGAAGGTACCCATCTGAACCGGCCTCTGCCCTCCCAGCACTGGCAGAGTTCCCAGGTATCTGCCTGAGGTCTGGCCCCAGAACCAAGCTAGGTCATTTTGCCCAAGGACGGCGTCTGCCTGTGTATGTGGGGGGTAATGGAGAGAAGTGCGCCAGAGGATCGGGTGCTGGAGGGAAGGGACCCCGTGAGGGAAAGGTGCTCAGCCGGCAGTGAGGGCTCGGGAACCAGCATGTAGGAGACAATGGCAGGAGCTTGGGGTGGGGTGGGGGTGGTTCTCCGTTCCTCTGTGGAGCAGAGAACCACTGGGGAACCCTGTCTGTGCTGGTGCAGGAGCTGGGCGGAAGATGGGTTTGGGTTCAGGTTCGCCTGGGGTCTGGGGTTTGGATCCCAGCTGGAAAATCAAACCTTTATGGAGAGAGTCCTGGTGACACTGTTACTCGTCCTCCATCTTGGTTTGCCCCCCTCTAACTTCTTTATCTCTCATGATCTTGAAAAGCAAATAACACTTTGGAGCTGAGCCAAAATAAAAACTCAAAATGCAAAAATGACTTTATATTCTAACCTTGCAAACTGTTCTGACTTTGGGAGGGAATAATTTCCTATTTCAAAGAACTTCTAGTTGCTCGTCCATTTAGTATTTCTCTTCATTTAAATGTAATGACTCAAACAGTATTGTTTAAACATTGACAGAAAGGTATAGCGTTTCTGCCATGTCCTTTGTATAGTGGCTGGCTGGGGCCTACATTTATTTTAACTCTCCGACTAGTTTTTCCTCTCCATGTTTCCCGTCTTACACTTACCTCCTTCTTGACTCAAATGCATGTGTTTTTCTCTAATTTGAAGACTTTTTTAAGTGTCTGAAATAGAAAAAAACATGGACCCTAAGTAGTACTCTGTAGGCATGTCAACGATTATATTTATGAAATTACTGAAAAGCAAAATTAATGACAATCAAATGGTGGGAACTTGTCTCTTTTCATGTGATTTTAGCTTAACTGTGTGAGGAGGAGGAGGGTGAGGACAATCAATTTCTACCACTTCCTCCTGAGCATGATCAGCACACACATCATTCCTAGGTGTGGATTGTGGTGTGTGGCTTTGTGTGTGGAAGCCCGGCTAGCCTTATACCAAGAAGATTTTTCTTTCCTTTTTCTTCCCCTTTTCTCTATCCTCAGTCTGTGTGAATAGTCCTCTATTAATGGAGGAAGGAGGACAACCTTTCCAAAGAGGCTCCTGGCCCTTGGCCTCCAAATACCCTTCAGGCAAAACTTCCTGTTACTACAATCCTTTATTTAGGACTTTGAAATCTAAGCTCAGCATGAGTTATATATTCTAAATAAAAAGGGGATCAGAAACTTTCTGTTAAGGGCCAAAGAGTAAATATTTTATGTTTATTGGCCATGTGGTTTCTGTCTTAACTGCTCAGCTCTGACATTGAAGCCCAAAAGCAGCCACAGAAAATATTTAAACAAATGAGCATAGCTGTGTTCTTAGCTGTGTTCCTATAAAACTTTATTTATGAATGCTGAGATAGTCTTTTTCTTAACTATTTTTAAAAATGTAAAAACCATTGTTAGCTCAGGACCATATGAAATGGGCAGGAAGCCAGATTCCACCCTGGGTGTAGTTTGAAAAACCTTGATTAAAAGGGTAAGGTCTTTCTACCAAAGAATGTTTAAAATTAAGGATTAGTGAAGGTTATTCAGCTTGTGGAATTGTATTTGGGGAATTAAGTTTAGTTATAAGTTTTACAACTAATACATGGGGACCGTCTCTATGTTTTAATACTGATTGTGCTTGTAATGAACATGGGAATCTGACATAATGGATTAGTTGGGTGTTCCAGTTGAAAATGTATAATTATAGATTTGTAACGTTAACTTAATAACTCAAAGAGAGTTTATCCTTATAAACAATAACTGAGTAGTTAGAGGAACTTGATAATTTCTAACTTTATGTTTCATTTATATTATTTAAATACATAGAAAATTATTGTTTAAGAGGTTGACTTTGCCTTTCATTGGGAAAGTTTATAAATGCAATATGAAATGCTTCAGGGAATTTCACAATTGCAGAATGTTTGTCCTGTGCAACTTAATCAAACATTACTAAAGAGTCATGTGTGGCAGGGAACACCTATAACCACGGCTCCTGGAAGGATGAGGCAAGAGGATGGCAAGTTCAAGGGAAATGTGGGCTACATAGAGAGTTTTAGGTCAGCCTGGGCTACAAAACACGGCCATATCTGAAAAAAAAATGAGCAAGAGAAAGTGAAATTCTTATTTTAAATAGAGATTTGTCAATGGATTAATAAGATTTGTATTCTGAGCTTAAAAATAAATGAAAATGTATTTATGCATCATGTTTTAATTATGTAAATCATGTTCTTAATTATGTCAGTGATATTTTACTCATTACTAAATTGGTATTTCTCACAACTCTAGTAATTGGAGCTAATCTTTTTTTTTTGGGGGGGGGCAAGAGCTTCTTGAACTCCTCCTGATCAGAGGAATGCACAAGGAGCAATTGCAGGAATAGGACAACAGAGAGAGGCAGCCAGAGTAGCTAATCCATCTTGACTATATATGGTATCAAATTGGGTTCTGCTTATGATGCTGCATTGGAACTGTTTCTCTATATGACGTGTTCTTCCCCCAAACCAACCAAAAGTACCAAGAATGGCTCAAAAGTCAAAGGCAGGGTGGGCAGATGAGGTGTGAACACTTTGAGGGTTGAGACCCACATTATACATTCCAGATCTTCAACATGATACCAGGTGCCTGCCATGTAACTGATATATATTAGGACTTGTCACTTGAAACATAGCCTGTACATAGAAATGAGGAACAGAAAGTGATGTCCATCAAAGCCTGCTATCAGCTTGATCCTATGTCTTCCTCAACATAATTTAGTTTTGTTAGTTAGTTTAATTGATTGATTGGTATCTACAGTTCTGGGATTGAGACCAGGACTTGCACATGCTAAGCTACATCTCCCTGGCCTCTCAATAGAATTTCAAATAGAGGTCAGCAAACAACTATTTGGGACATATGGCCTGCCACCTGTCTTTGTACAACCTTCAAACTAAAAAAAAAATGATATTACAATATTTAGTAGTTTAAAAACCAAAACAGTAATGAGATTTTGTGACATATGAAAAGAATAGACAATTTACATTTCAGTCTATAAATAAAGTTTTGCTGGAGCAAGCCACCCACATTCATTGTCATTTATTCTAGGGCTGCTTGCACAGCATTGAATACTTGTAAGAGACCATATGGTCCACAGAGCCTGAAATACTTAGTATTGGTCCCTTTCACAGAAAGTTTGCTAAGCCCAGCTCAATTGAGGTGATATTATAGGGAAATTCAAACTTCTCCTGTAAAGATTCCACAATTGAGTCTGCTGAAATAAAGTGCCGATAGAGACTTTGACAGAGGGTAAAAAGCTGTAACAAGTTTATTTGATAATTAGTGTCATAGGAAACTTTAGATTGAAAGCTAAAAAGGTAAGCTATCAGTTTTAATGTTGAGGCTTGATAAAACCTGAATAGCCATGTAGAAATGTGACTGTACAAAAAGGGTATGATCCACAAGTAATAAACCTAGGGAGGGAACTTAGCAAGGTCTGTCTGCTCAGATTCTTCTTGGCCTCTCTGTGTAACATTCTGTCCAAGACAGAGGGCGGGAGCCTTCCTTGAATGAAGTTATAATCTACAATTAAGCAATCTAGGCCAAAGAATTTTTTATGGCCAGTGCTGACACAGAAAGGCAGAGAAAATTAGAGTAATATTTCTATGTTTTGTGGGTAGCTTTGGAGTAAAAAAATTTTGACATCTAAAACCCACCTTGGAAAAAGAGAGATTTGAGTCTTCATAACTTTCCATGAAGGAGAATAAGGGTAAAAGACAGGAGGAGAAGAGAAGGTGAGAGAAAAATTTTGCTTCTGAGACCTTCACTTTGGGGTGTCATTTTTTCTGACGCCCAAAACCACACTGGGTGGACAACTTATAGCTCCATCATATCTCTTATATTAGATGACTTGATATGACTAACAGCCAAGAGGCATGAGGTTGGGGTACAACCTTAGGTTGAACATATCCAGGGTGCACTGCCTAGACACAGGTACTGCTCATTCACATCATTTAAATAGCATTTGTCTCTCCTGGGATAAAGTTACTCTCTTGCAAAATTATATTTATGGCTTGGCTATAGCTTTCCTTTTCTTTTTGAGACTAGTGTCCCATTTCACTTTGATTTGCCCTCAGTTCCTAATAATGCCTTGTCTTTGAAATGCCTGGGTATTGGGAAGATCTTGCTAAAGTGAAGCAGAGGGTTATATTTTATGACACCATGTTTCTTGGGCTATAATCATTACTCTGCCTCTCTCCACTCGCTATACTGGCACAATCATTCTTGGCTGTAACTCTAAGGCCCTTCCCAGCAACCCCACTTCTTTCAGTGGGACCCTACTTCTTAAAGATTTTACAACCTTCCAAAACAGTGCCACCAGCTGGGAACTAAGTGCTCAAACGTGGGAACCTATGGGAGATATTTCACTTCCAAATGTAACTTAAATCAAGCCACATTTTCAGAGCAAACCCCAAGTAATTATAAATATCAGCTAATTGTTCTGTTTCTCTTTGGAAAAACTGAGCGATGCAGCAAGCAACCCCCATTACTAGGCAGTCCTAACTGTCTTTTGTAGTGTATATTATCCTTTCAAAAACAAACAAAAAATGTGGTGTTTTATGATGCCTTTGGTTGTCTGTCTAATAGCTGCTGTTTCTGTCTTGCTGTAATGGCTTCCGCTCATCAGACAACTAATATGGGGTGCAGGGTACTTCCTTTGACTAGTATATCAGCAGCAAGAGAGGTCTTTAGCCTTCCATGGTCTAAAAGAATGGACTTCAAGTGAGTGCTATTTTCAGAAATAAGTATAATCTAAAGGATATGTGTGTGTGTGTGTGTGTGTGTGTGTGTGTGTGTGTGTGTGTGTAAAACATAGGCTGCTGACAGTGCATGCCTTGTTGTTTCTTGCTCTTCATTATCCAATATAATTGTTTGGGCATCATGCTGATCTACACATTTATTTCTAACTGATTCAGATGGCATAATTGATCCAACTGAATGTTTCAAACAAAATGATTTAGGACAAGCTGCTGTGGTTCTCAATTCATCTCTCAGTAATCATTTTCTGGAATTGAGTTAAATATTCCCGATGAAATTCTTTTCATACAGATTATTCATCATAAGAGCAGGGTTACCCCTTGTTAACATGATTGCTCTGATCATTGTTTAATGTGAATGGGCAGATTGTCACATTATAGATCATTTTACATTAAAAATGGAGTTATAATGACAATTTAAGCCCATAACTAAATTACGCTGACATGATAATTGAGGTGTAAAACGAACTTAATCCTTTTGATAGTATAAAAGTCACTTTACTCAGAAGCAGTGGTTAGAAGCATGGATATTTCTCTTTTTAATGGACAAGGGTGAGCATAACCATTTTACTCATGTGACAGCCACTGGAGTGTTCTGTGATTTTGCCTCAGCCCTATGATGCTCTCCTGATGACCTTGATAATTCAGTCATGTGAGAGATCACTCGGTCTTTTAAAAGGAAATCTCCTTGCTACACAAGTCAGATTTGAATGAAATCATCAAAGTCTCAGATGTAGTCTTTATGTCCAAACCATCAACAACAAAGCACAAACAATGGAAGGCTCTAACTGCCCCTGGTTAGCTTACATCCCAGAGTGAGAATTAGAAACTCATGTTCCAAAACAAAGAAAGCTTTGCAAGGTTGCAGGCAGATGCTATGGAGAAAAATCAGAGACTGACCAGCTTGAACCCTAGAGCCCGAAAACAATCACATGGTGCTCTTTGTTTCTTCTGCATGTTTTCTGTCTCCCCAACAAGATGGTAAGCTCTTCTTGGCAGTCATGCCATTCTTACACTAGGAACCTACCAAGTAGCAGGTGCCTTTTTAAGTACAGGAAACAGTTGTGAATCACTCATGCAAAGTCCCTGCCCCAGGTTTTACCTAATTTACATTCTTTGGAAGCAAGATTTGAATCAGTAAAAAAATGCTGTAAGATGCTCTTCCACACAGCACATTAGAGACATGAACTCTCCATACCTCAAAATATGAATTAGTGTTCCAGCTTCAGATGACTACATGGGTCATGAGAATGGGGGACAATTAAATAAGCCATTGTAATATGCCTCAGAGAATATGATAGAAATCTATTAATATTAGCCTTGAAAGACACAAACCACATGTGCAAAATGGAAGCATTAATGGAAAACACACTACAGTTTAAATCTGGAAGGTCCCCAAAGTCCCATTTGTTATAGGCTTGGCCCTTAGCCTAGTGTGACAATGGGATTTGGTAGTACTATTAAGAGGTAGGGCCTAATGGGAGTTGTCAGGTGACTGGAGGCATGCTTTTGAAGAGGATTATAAGATACTGGTCTTTCTCTCTTCACTCTTTCATTCCCTTATTAGGAGGTGACTAGCTTTTTTCTAACACTTTCTTCCTGCCATGATGTACTGTCTTGCCACGGGCCCAAAAGCAATGGGGCCAAACAACCATGGACTGAAACAATGAGCCAAAATAAACCTTCTCTTTATAAGATGATCACCTTGTGTGCTTGGTTACAGTAACAGAAGCTGCCATAGCCTAGAATGAAATGGAGGAAGTGGACTCACCTAGAGGAGAGGAATGGGATTTTAAGGCTACAAATCTCAATTTTTTTTGAGCCAGTTTAGGCATTCCTGAGCCCTAGAAGGATAGTCAAGAAAAAAATAAACAAGATTTGAGATTTTTCCTCCCTACCCATAGCAGGTTTCCCAGCTAAAGCTTCTGAGAGACCTTCCTGAAAATATTCAGAGCTATACATTCCCACATTCTAGCCAAAACTTTCAGGAAATATGTAATTATAATAGCTAACTTTCCTTGAACTGTTTAACAGGCACTGTCCATGCTCACATATCAGATCTGACTTACTACAAACCTATAGGCAGTAAATGCCACCAATAATCCGAGATTCACAAAGCTAGAAAGCATCACAAGAGTGATTCATATGCAGCCCTTGGCTGCAGCCTCCAGGCCTGTGTTCCTCAAAAACCAGCTCTAATTTCCTCAAGGATGGTTACTTCATGTTTTTAACACCAAAGCATATATTTTTATGGTTCCTATTTTAATTAAATAAAGTTAGTGTGATTTCACTTGCTGTTTAGTACCATGTGTGTTTGTTTTCATACTCAAATGTTTTATAGAAAGTAATTTATTTTTATTCAAAATAGTGTTATTATAATTATTATTTAGAAACTTTGTATAAACAAATCATGAATTGTTATCTTGTTTCCCTCCTCCCCTGCCCCCATTCCACTGAGGGTAATGCTCAGTGGGATTGCTGGTATTCACAGTGGGGTTGTGGGCTATGAGATGTGAGAGCAGCAGTCAATCAATGGTGAAGGGAGGGGTAGGCAATGCCTCTGGATATTCCCTCCCACCCTGTGGCTCTTATAATCTTTCTGCCCCCTCTTCCGCCAATTTCCTTGAGCATTAGTGGGAGTGTTTTAAGTCTAGTTTAGCGTTGAGCTCTTAGCAGCTTCTGGATTTCTGCTTTGGTACATTTTGAGTACCCTCAATGTCCATCTCCATCACCCTGGCTCAGGTTTTAGGACTCGCCGTGGAAGCAGCACTCTTGCTCATCTTGCCCATTCCTCTGTGGTTTTACCTGGGCCCCAGCTGATGTTTGAGGGGTGGTTCATCTCCTGCCAGGGTGCCAACTATCTATTCTTGGCTTGTTGATAGATTGATCCTTGGCTCTCACCACTTTATGAAAAAAAGAAAAACAGATTCTCCAATGGAGAATGATATCAGCATAGGTTAAATGAGATAAGCATGGTTAATTTGGAGAGATTTTGATGGGAGTAGATTCTCTTTAGGCCCAAGGTTAATTGGAGCTTCTCATTGGGCAACTGTCTATGTTCACTTACTCCAGTCAGAATGGCAATCATTAAAAAATCCAACAACAATAGATGTTGGCAAGGTTGTGGGGGAAAAGGAACCCTCATTCTCTGCTGGTGGGAATGCAAACTTGTACAACCACTATGAAAAGCAGTGTGGAAACTCCTGAATAGAATGGATATAGAGCTACCAATGGACCCAGCTATCCCCCTACTAGGCATCTACCCTAAAGATTTCATGCCTCAGCACAGAGACATTTGCTCAACTATGTTTATTGCAGCTCAGTTCATAATAGCTAAGAATTGGAATCAACCCAAATGCCCATTTCTAGATGAATGGATATCAAAAAATGTGGTACATTTACACAATGGAATTCTACTCAGCTGAAAGGAAAAATGACATAATGAAATTTAAAGAAAAGTGGACAGACTTGGAGCAGATCATACTTAGCCAACTCACAGAAGACCAGAAAGTCAAATGCCACATATGCTCCCTCATATGCAGTACCTAAGTAGGTTAAGACTAAACTCTAAGAAAACCTAACAGATGAAATGAGAGACTATAAAAGGGAATGGAAGGAATGGGGAGGAGGAAAGGGAGAGTGGGGAGACCTATACAATAAGCTAAAACAATAATAAATTGAAACCATAAAATCCGTACTTTCATACAGTAAACTCTCAAGGAAGATGTGGACATCACCTGGTAAGAGGGGCCATGAATAGAATGGGAGGAAGCCTAACCCCATGAAAAATTGATCAGACATGCAACTCCCTGCCCAGTTACTGGTTCCTTCCCACACTGAGCTGTTGATCAAAGAGACTCACAAGATTCCCAAAATGAGACAGGTTTCTGTCAAAGCTCTTTAATACCTGCCCCAGGCCTTAGGTAAGATCCTATTGCTGAAGAAACCACAGAAAGTCATCGCACAACATGGAGAAAACCTGTGAGATCCAGAATGGCAACCAGCTCCCAGATGGTAACATGTGTAGTGCTGGAAGGCATTACATGAGCTGCCAGGGGAAATTGGTCAATGATATTTGGAGTAAGCAGAGACATCTGATATACAATTCAGATGGGTGTCACGAGAATGCTGGACACACTACTCTATGGAAGAGATCAGTGAGTCAAGAAGTGAGCATTTGTGCACCAAAACCTAGGGGGGTATTCAACAGCTTTCAAATTGTCCAAGAGATCCACTCATTGACAAAGAACCCTTAACTGGAATTGGGATCCAGGGTATAATCCTATGAAGACCAAATACCTGGGCTCTAAGGGGAAATTCCCACTACAAAGAACTACAGAGAAGCTACTCCCTATTGAATCTTGCCAAATTAGCAATGGGCGTCACATTTAACCTATAATGATCTCACTCACCGATGGAGATTATATTTGTATTTTTCAGAAGGCAGGGAGAGAGCCATTGTCAGTAAAACTCCACCAACAAGCCGCAGGATGGTGGTGGACAGCCCAGCAAGAGATGAACTACCTGGGCCCTATCATGTAGGCCCCAAATGAAACCTTCAAGAGTGTGGCATGATAAATAAGAGACCTATCACCACAGCAAATCAATTAAACCAGAAAAGGTCCACGAGACAAACACCAACGAGAGTCCACACAACCCAAAGCAGAAGTACAAAGGCAATTAAGATCTCAACAATAAGTCTGACTTAAAACTCACTCACCATGTCTCAGGGAACTAAGCAGAAGAGGGGGCAGAAAGAATGTAAGAGCCATGGAGGGGGAGGATATCCAGAGACACTGCCCCCCTCAGCAACAACACACAAACGGGGATCCTGGCTACCTTCTGAGCTATTCATGGCCCCCTACCCCATGGGCTGATCCAGTATGCCTACCAAAGAGGGCCCCCAGTGGGTTGGGGACAGGGAGGAGGGAAATGGGGAAAATCATAAGATTTGCTCATACAACATATCTAATTAAGGATAATAAAGATATGTATTTTTAAGTCAGTTAAAATGATAGCAAATCGCAGCTTCCTACAAGCCAACTCTATTTTCCATTTTCCCAGCCCTTTGGTAGAAGAAGAAAGTGAGACTGATAGTGATTCTGAGTCCTCACCCTTACATGCCCTTCTTCTCTCCAATCCTTCCTATACAACAGAGTTAACTACATGATACAAAGCTGTTCCCTACTCACTGGGACCCTAATAAGCTTCTATTTCTCTGTATCCCTATGGAGATCAAAGGACTTGCATTTTTTTTCCTTAGCACATGTCCTAAAGGATAGGAAGTCTGAGAAACCCAATTTGAGAAATTGTAGCTTTGGCCCACTGAGTAAGCCCATAAATGTGGTTTGCAATACTAAATGTCATAAACACCAGAGTCTGACAGGCACATCAGACAGGCAGCATCTCTTTTGCAATTTCAGTGTTCTCTCTGTTTCATTACACAGTTGTTTAGAACCAAAGCTTGGCCAAAAATACATCTGGGAAATGCAAAAATTTTTTTGGTCCAAAACATCCACAATAGAAAACACTACATAAAAAATCTCGTATTCGTGAGGCTACAAATTTCCCACTTTTCCACTTTTTCTACATGACTCAGACATGATGACTATGGTTGTGAGCTATAGTTAGGAGAAATTTATACTAAGATCTTTGAAGGCCTTAGAAGGACAGAGTAGAATAAATAAGAGAAAGAAAGCTTGGCTGATCCTTACTCATGCAGAGCTTCAGTGAGCTTGGAATGTTGACAGTGAACAAAGCCAGCTCTTCATTTCCTGTAAAATTATAAAGGCAGAACGTGGGCAGAAATTTGAAGATTACATATTTATCCATCTGAATCCTCTTCCTCAGAAGAGAGTGACTATAAGATGTCACGGCAACATAGGAGTCTGTGGACATCTAGCTACTGTGTGGCTGAATTCACAGATGACATTGTTTTGCTCCCTTCATTCCTGTATGAGTTTGTTTGAGTGGGAGGGAGGAGTGATAAATGCTTGTAGTGGGAGAAATATAAGGTCTGAATAATCTATCACTTGTAAAATCTTCCCCTGAACAATCTTGATAAAATTTCATATTGATCTTATTAGGTCTCAGGAATGTGTAATTATCAAATGACCAAAACAGCATCATTCTAAGTGTCACTGTGATATAAAAAGAATAAACAGTACATGAGGCAAAGAGAAATTTGAGCTCACTCATGAACTATAACTCCCCGTAAGTTTGAATGTGTTAAATATAACTCCAAGCCCAGGAGCTAAAGTACTGGAATAGCCAGGCCTCTGATTCACACGGACCTCAGAAACATTTCATAAAAACAATGTGAACCAACATTTCACATATTGAGAAGACTTCTGAGGCCAACATCATTTAATAGGACTTTGTTAAAAGAAAATAACAATTTTACCCTAGTCCTTTGCCTTAAATTTTGGCTTACTTGACAAGACTGTACCTTTTTTCCTTTGAGCCCAGGTTGAGGGCTGGCACCTTTGGGCTCATGATGAAGTGTAGCCAGGTGGAATGATCAGCCATAGCCTGCAAGATTTGTAATGTGTTTGTCTGGTCAAACATCAATGAGTGGTTTGCAGCAGCCCTTCTTTACTCTGATGGTATCTGTCTTGCATTGACAGTGTCTTAAATCAAAACTATGCTTCACCTCTGGTAACCAAAACCTTTTGCACAGATGACTTACTGAGGTATATAAATGGTATATCCAATATTAACAGTTATCTGCTTGTTCTGAGTGGGTTTAGAACAATAGAAATTGTATATTTAAGCACTTATCTGTTTCTAGATTCCTTTGTAGGATAATTTATTTTTATTTTTATTGTTCATATAATTTAGACCTGATTAAAAATAAATTTATTCTTGGTTCAATAAATGCCTGAATAAGATGTTTTCATGGAGTTTATATTCTAGTCATAGAAAAGAAAGTCAGCAAAGGAAATTAACAAGGTAGTTACAGGATTGTAATAAATGCTATTAAAGAAATAAATGAGGTTTAAGAGAGAGAATGAAACTCTTTGGATGTTCATAAAAGGCCTCTTCAAAAAAGCCATAATTTGAAGGATAATAAATTAGTCATGCAGGGGTATCATGAAAGCGTTTCATACAAAAATCATAGCAAGTTCATAGACCACCTTGCCCAGCTGAGTTTAGTTGTGAAAGGGATAGAAAAACAGCTATATGACGGGGTGTGATGGGGAGCTTTCCCTTATCTGTGGGCATACATTCCAAGATATCTAATAAATGCTTAAAATTGCTCATAGTACTATACAGACAATGATTTTTCCCATATATACTTGTAATAAGTTTTAATTTATATATTAGGCACTGAAAAAGATTAGTTACAATAACATCATAGAGCTTCATAACTTCAAATATATTTGTTTTTTATTCCTGAATAATTCAAATTCTTTCAACTTTCCACATAAAGTACTTTGTGTTGTTTTGTGGCCATATCTAAATATCCAACATCACTATCCTTGTGTTTCAAGGCCATTATTAAGTAAAACAGTATTACTTAAATGCAGTCACTAGATACAGCAGTAGTCAGTCTGATGACTGCATGATTAATGGGCAGATAGCAAACACAACATGGACACCTGGACAAACAGATGAGACAGATGATTCATGTCCTGGATGGGACAGAATGGGACACCATGACCTTTCTTTTCCCTACTGAGAATAGCACATAATTGAGAACTTATGAATTATTTCTGAAACTTTCCATATAGTATTTTCAGATCATAGTTGGCCACAGAAAATGGAACCACAGATAAGGTGTGGCTACTATAAATTGAAGAGAAAACATTAAGACATAATGTCTGGACTGGATAGGTGGCTCAGCAGTTAAGATAATTGCCTGCAAAGCCTAACAATAGGGGTTTGATTCCCCAATACCCTGTAAAGCCAGATGCACAAAATGGCACATACATCTAGAGTGTGTTTGCAGTGGCAGGAGGCCCTGGTGCACCCATTCATATTCTCTCTCTCTCTCTCTCTCTCTCTCTCTCTCTCTCTCTCTCTCTCTCTCTCTCTCTCTCTTTCTCTCTCTCTCCTTGCAAATAAATTTAAAAAATTTTAAAGTCTGAAAGATACAACCAGGACAAGAACATACAGAGCCTTGGAGGATGTGAAAAAAAACTGAGGTTTGCTTTAAAGGCAATGGAAAGCCATGAAAACTTTGCCTACATGCAGAGATATGATGTTAACTAAGCACTGCTGCTTCTCGGAATGGGCAGTCTTAGCAAAATATGAAGCCAGTATTGAAGTGATCTACGTAATGGCTAAAGTTTTATTAGAAGCCTGCTGTTTCTTGAAAATTTAATATGATCAGTGTTTGGCCTCTGTTTCACGTTTAATGCTGGGTTCATGCACAAAGAGAATAAGGTGTATAGTTTAGCAGCCTGCAGGGAGGCTCCTGTAGAGTGAGAATCCACTCCTGAGGAGGATTCTGGTGATTATTGTGCCCCAGGAGCTCATTGCAGACACTGTGAAGAACTGAAATGAGACCTTTGAAGATGGAGGGACTTGCTGTCCAGCTGGTGCTGGTCTTTCCAAAGTGACACAATGACAGAAAACACTGCAAGCTGAATGCAGCTGCTGCCATTGGGTCCAGCAGGTATAGTAATAGATGCATCAGAGCAACTTCATTTTTATGGAATGAAATGGAAGCTGCACACATAACTTCTACTTATATCCAATGAGTCAAACATGGTGGGAACAGAGGTGCATACAAATTTATACAAGGGTTTAATAGGAAGGAATGTATGGGCTTCATCTATCAAGAAGCCTTTGGGCACTAGTCAAGTTCCTTTACAGAGAATGGTAATAAATTTCCATTAACCTGGCAAAACAGTTGGATGAAGTTGATGGTGTAACTTGTGGCACCTCCCTGCTTGACTCTCCCTGAAGTCAAAGGATTCTCCTATGGGGACTGTATTAGTGACTGTTCTCATTGCTGCAACAAATACCTGATGAAATCAATTTAGGAAGGAAGAAGGGAAGAAAGGTGGCTTTATTTCCACTTACAAAGGGAGATATAGGTCATCACTGCAGGGAAGGCGTGGCAGCAGGCGAATGAGACAGCTGGCCGCATTGCAGACACAGTCAGGAAGCTGAGAGAAATGAATGTTGGTGTTTAGGTTCTCCATTTTTATTCAGTCCAAGGTCTAAGCCCATGGAGTGGTACCACGACCCAGTAAAGGTGGGTCTTCCCACCTCAATTAATCAAATCTAGAAATCCCCTCACAGACATGCCCAGAGATTTGTTTCCATGGTGACTCTAAAGCCTGTCAATTTGACAATGGAACTGTTCTGTGGACACCAGTTAAGTCTAAAGCTTAGCTCGTCTTTCTTTCTTTCTTTCTTTCTTGTTCATGGTGTTTACATTTCTCTTATGCATGGCCTTCATTCTGGGGTCCCGGCAGAAGGAAAAGCCTCTGTTTAGAAAACTGCTGCTTAGCACAAGCAGAAAGACAGGAAAGGAACCATATAATCACCTAAGGTTTTGACTGACTGGGAACTCACACTTCCCCTCATGCTTCCTTGGCCAAAGCAATTCCAACAGCAATGTCTGAATTCAACAAGAAAATGGGTAAATATAGTACAGTATGTATATGATTTCTTTCTGGTACAAATACATGCTATTTTTTCATAGTAGTTCTATAATTCTGCAATGCCAGCTGCCAATCAAACAACTGAATTCAATTCTGACACTAATTCCAAGTTAGCACTGAACCCACAAATTAAAGGTTCAGTCCTATAAGACTGCCTCAACTTTAGACAGCTGCTTCAAATGGGGTCTTTAGGCTGCTACATATCTGCCTAGCTGAATACCAATTCAGGGTTTCTTTGACACCTCCCCCTTTTAGATTCTGTAGATTGCTAGAATGACTCAAAGAATTTATGAGAGTGCTTTGCTTTCAGTTGCCTGACTACAGTAAAGAATACACCTCGGGGCAGCAGTCAAGAGGAAGAGATGTATAGAACCAGCTACCAAGGTAGGGGTGCATGGAGCTTCTACACTGACTATTACCACCCACCCTTTAGGTGCCTCATCTCTAGAGTCATTTCATTAGCATACACTAAACAACAAATCCAAAGGCTTTGAGGAGCTCTGTTCCAGGAACTTGGATCAAACAATAAATACCATGCTTATTGAACTTGGGTGTTGTTGTAGTCAGCCACATGCCTGTCTATAGGATGAATCTCCAAACCAGGCACAGTTTATGGGAGGAAAGGATTTATTGAAGCTTCAGATACAGGGGAAGTTCCAGAATGGTGAACAAGGCTGGTTCCCTTTAACAGGTCCAAGGAGAGAGAGAGAAAGACAGACAGAGAGAGAAAGAGAGAGAGAGAGAGGCCATCACCAAAACCACACACACAAAAGAGCAAACAGGCAGGGGATGGGACACAAAGGATATTTCTTTCCCCTTTATATAGCCTTAGGGCCAGTTCTTAAAACTTTACCCCAGACTTAATGGCTTCCTGAGTCTTTGGAATTTCCTTCCTGCACTGCCATTCCAGGAATGGATATTCACCTCTAACTTCTCTGAGCTTCTTTATATCCTGCCCCCTACTGAGAGGCTGCCTTCCTGTAAACATCCTCAGAGACCCACCCAAGATAATTAAAAAGATCAAGTTGACAACAAAATCTAACCATCAAAAGACCACCCCTTGTCAACTTGACTTCAAACCATATCTCCTTATATCACACTTAATTTCCAAATGAAGGCAGTAACAAGATCATAATTCCATTACCAAGATATAACCATTCCACATACAACCGGAAAGGCACAATTCCCCCCCCCAACACAAGGCAAGGTATCTTATCTGTGAGTTCTATACAATCAAAACAAGATACATGCTTTTAGATTATAATGGCACAGAATAAACATTTCTAACTTCTATGAGGCATAACAAGACTGGACCAATGCACCCTCAGAGACCCACCCAAGGTAATTCAAAAGATTAAGTTGACAACAAAACCTAACCATCAAAGGTGTAAATATGGCTGGCTTCGGGGATATTCAACTGGTTAAACCCTCACTATTCCTAGTGTTTTAGCAGGCATTGAACCCATCCCTCTTCTGCTATAAAGGAAACCCAAATTACCCTGCTTGTGGAGCAACTAGTGTTGGGGGGTTGCGGACCCCTGGTCCTTTGCTGTTAGCCCAAGTCTCGCTGGCCAGCAGGAGAAAGGGCTGGATCTAGGAGTGAGGCGGATGGTCGGAGAGACACACATGACCGGAAGAATTGTCAGGCAAATCTCATTTTATTTGAGCACCCAAAGCCCTTTTATAACCCGAGGCTGCATTGTTTAGCCTATTTCTCTCAAGCAATAAGATTCAAACTTTTTGGTGGGAGCCAATCAGCAGAGTACAGCAGAGCAAAGTATGCCTCCTTAGGGCACATTATTTTACAGCCAATCAGCAGGGTAGTTGGTTACATCCACAGTAAAGCGAAACTTAACAAGCAGGAACAAAGCTTGTCAGCTACATGGAATTCAGCAAGCAGGAACAAGGCTTATCAGCTACTACCTCTGCCTCCTGAGTGCTGGGATTAAAGGTGTGTGCCACCACACCCGGCTTTATTCTGTATTCTAAAACTTAGCTTAAGGTTGCTCAATTAGGCTGGGGCCCAACAACTGGATTCCCTCAAGTGTTAGGAAGGTGTCTCCAGAGAAACCCCCACCTGCTGGGGAATATAGGTGCCAAGCAATCTATTGGGGATGGAATAAAAAGTATAGGTAAGGCCAAATTGTAGCTTCTGTCCTGGAGCCAGATTCCCCTTTCCTCCTCCCTTGCACAGTTCCTCTGTCCATTGGTCTCTAAGGCTCACATGAGTGGTCTCTCCGGGGCTCTCAGTTCTTTGGCCTCAGTTTAAGAGTTATCCCTCTATGTAATTTAGAGTGAGCCATTCTCCCAGACTTCCTGGTTCTCCAGCTTGCAGACAGCCTATTGTGGGATGTCTTGGCTTCCATAATCATGGAAGACAATTCTTCTAATAAATCCATCTTCAGTATTTATATGTATCTTATTGGTTCTGTGTCTCTAGAGAGCCATGACATTTATTTTTTATTATCCCATTATATGTTACATAAAGAGATAAATGAACACACATACACCCTTCAAGAATCTACCATCATTTATAGCAAATTAATGATTTAGGTTTGAAAATCACACGTGTGTCACAAACTACTAACTATATTTTTACTAAGCAATGTTGTGCGGACCTGAATTTGGCACAAGCATTATATTTGTGGTGTTATTTTAAAGCCTTATCATTCATGTTATTTATTTTTATTATTTTACTACTTCTCCTTTACAACTAAAAATGCTACATTTTAGTTCAGCTGCAAGATGATAAAATATTTATTGGAGCAATACATGAGTTGAATATAAGGCCACTTCTGAATACTGGGACCCAAGAGGAAAATGATTGTTTTTCTCCTATTACAGTTTCTCAAGTAGATAAACTTGAAATTGCCTGTGAGGGATTGCTACTATAAGCATTTCAGAAATAATTTAAAGGATTATTACAGATTATTGCCCCTAAACTCAAATCTACTTCTACTTTGTAGCTATGGTATAATCAATACCCCTTACACAATAATATTGTCAGTATCTTTCTTCATATATTTCAAACAAAAATTTACTCAACAATTAGAGATTATTACTCTTTATTCATGAAATTTTCATCTATCTTTCTCTTACTAAGCTATAAATGTATTGAGTATTTGGAGGCTTTATCTTGTTCATTTCTGCACCCCCAGAAAGAGGTATAGTGGCTAACCTAGAAGAGATGCACAGTAAATTCTAATTGTGTTACCATATTTGGCCAATTATAATGTACATGTTTTTCATACTTTGGCACCTCTGAATTTGGAATCCACCTTAAAATTGTTAGCAGCTTAAATCACTACCAGCCAGGTGTGAAAATTTTCTCTTGATACCTCTTGGTAAAATCAAGAAAACATTAGATTCATGGCATATTGCATCTAATGGCATATTGGTAATTAATAAACAATTAAAAGGTTAACTTCCTAAAGTTGTTTATGATAACACTGATTCAAGCATATTTTATAATATGCTTTTTATATATGACTTTAAGTATCATTTTGCAATTTTACTGCCTTATTATACTCTTGCTTAGATGAAAATCTATCTTCATACTCTCTTTAAAACTTAATTCCAATAAAAATATAACTATACAAATGATCACTTTAATCCATTAGCCTGAAATGTAATTGAGAAAAAGGCCTTTCTCTTTAGACATTCTGGGGGCTTTTTGTTTTGTTTTTCATGTTGAGAGTTTTCTGTACGCATGTTCATGAGATAAAAATTGTTAATATTGGTTGGGGATTTAGCTCAGTGGGTGAGCGCTTGCCTAGCAAGCGCAAGGCCCTGGGCACTCCAAAAAAAAAAAAAAAAAAAAAAAGTTAATATGGCAAGATTCTAATGGGTGTAGCCTCCCTGTAGACCCCTGGTTAGTGGGAGTTTTTCTTTGGAGTCTGTGTTCTTGGTCTCCATAAGATTTTGCCATGGATCCCAGTTCCAGCAAAGGGTTCCTTGCCACTGAGTACATCTCTTAGCCAATCAGCAAGCTGTTGATTACCCATCTAGGTTTAACACTGCTATGGCACAGATGAATGCTTCTTGGCTTGCTGGTCTCTACCATACATCAATCAGTGTTGTATATTGATGTCCTCTGCTTTCTGTGAATATCATTGGCCAGTTTCCCCTGGCAGCTTATGTAACACCTTCCAGCACTACACAGGCTACCATCGGGAGCTGTTTCCTTTCTGGATCCAGAATTTTCTCTTGGTGTTATGTGATGGCAACCTGTGGTATCTTCAGCAATAGGGTCTAATCTTTTGCCTGGGGCAGGTATTCAAGAGCTTTTATATAAGCCTATCTCATTTTAGGGACCTCATGGCTCTCTTTGATCAACAGCTCAGTGTTGTAACCAAAGTCTCAGTCATGTAACCAATGACTGTGACAGGGAGTTACAGGCCTGAGCAATTTTTCTTGGGGCTAGTCTTCCTCCCACCTTCCTCAGGGCCCTTCTTACCAGATGATGTTCCTGGTTTCCTCCAGAGCTTACTGTATGAAAGTAAGGATTTTATGGTATCAATTCATTATTGGTTTAGATCAGTGTATATCTTACCCCACCCCCAATTCCTTTAATCTCCTTTGTCAGTCTCTCAATTCACCTGTCAGGTTTGCCTACTGTTCAAGCTTAACATGGTTAGGAAGAGCAGATGAGAGAGAATATGCAGCATTTGTCTCTCTGCTCTCTGCTCTTGTGTGAGTTGGCTAAGTATGATCTGTTCCAAGTCTGTCCACTTTTCTTTACATTTCATTATGTCATTTTTCCTTTCAGCTGAGTAGAATTCCATAGTGTAAATGTACCACAACTTTGATATCCATTCATCCAGTGATAGACACTTGGGTTGATTCCAATTTTTAGCTATTATGAATTGGACCACTATAACCATGGTGGAGCAGATGTCTCTGTGCTGAAGCGAGGAATCTTGAGGGTAGAAGCTCAATAGAGGGGTAGCTGGGTCCTTTGGTAGCTCTATTTTTGTCTTTTTCAGGATCCTACACACTGCTTTCCATAGTGATTGTACAAGTTTGCATTACCACCTTTGTAATTCTTTGAAAGTATTAATGTGTGTTTTTTATTAATTTGTATTAGCCAATTAATATAATGAACTGCCTTTGATGAGCAACATATTCTGCTAAAAGCCATGACATCTGAGACCCTTGAACCACAGACAGAACTTCCAGCAGCAAAATGGCATCTTGTCAAGGAAAAAGCAGTCATGTGTTATAACCCACACTTCCCCAAACCTCAGTAAGTAGCCTGATGCTACTCTGACTCCATTTAGAATCTCAATGTATGTGTATGCATATGCTGCCTTGTTTCTCTCTCTTGTACACATGGTTGTTTTAATAGCCAAAGGTGGGAAACTGTGACAAGCCCTTTGACCATGTTTATTTAATTTTTAATAATTTGAAAAAGAAAGGAAATTCAGATTTTCATTTGTTGTGCACAGGGAGGAGGGAAATAGGGGTACCATCACAAGATTTGCTCATACAATGTATTTAATTGTCGATAATAAAGATATTTAATTTTTTAAAAGCTTAGGTTTGAAGCAACAATCTTCTTATGAGATGACCAGAAATGCCAACTTGAATTCTTCACTGGACCAATTTATCTGCTCTAATCATTACAAGTTTACATGTAATCCCAGTTTCTACAAATTTACATAAGGCTAATTTCTTACTCATTAAAAGAATATTCAAATGAACCCATGCACACTCTGTTCCAATATTTTTAACTAGAAATTTGGGGAAATGGCTTAGTGGTTAAAGGCACTTGCTTGCAAAGCCTGCGGGCCAGGGGTGAATTCCCTAACACCCATGTAAAGCCAGATGCACAACATAGCACATGGATCTGGAGTTCCTTTGTAGCAGCAAGAGGCTCTATGTGCCCAGACTAGTGTTCACTCTCTTTCTCTCCTCACAAATAAATAAATAAAAATATATTTTTAAAGTTGTTGCCTGTATGTCCAGTTGCATGTCACATATGGGACTGTAGATTATTCTCAGACAAGAAATAACTGGACCTTTAAAACTAGCTGATATTTTCTGTATGGTCATAATTTGGAGCAAGTCCAAATGAGTTCTCACTTTAAGCTAACCCAAGCAGTTCAGGTCAGACTTCCTTTTGGAAAAAACAAACAAAATGCTTTTACAAATTTAAAGAAATTTGCATTCTAAAATCATGAACATATATTTCACTGAAGAGAATATACAGCTGACAAAAAGCTCATGAAAAGATATTCAATGTCAGGCATTAGGGAGATACAAATTAAGTCTATAGATACAAATGAAGGTGTTGCTAACCACCTAACAGAATGTCTAATTTTAAAATAGGGATCAGGCTAGGGAGATGGCATAGTTGTTAAAAGCAAGGCAAAACCTGCTGGCCCTGGTTCAAGTCCCCAATAATCATGTAAAGCCAGATGCACAAAGTGGTGCATTTATCTAGAGTTTGTTGAAGCAGCAAGAGCCTTGGCGAGTCTATTCTTTCACACACACACACACATACACACAGACACACAGACACACACACACACACACACACACACACACACACACACACAAACACACACGTTCTCTTTCTCCCTCTCCCCCTTTCTCTCAAATAAATAAAAAATAAAATAGGGAATCACACTAAATGCTGACAAAGAAACAGAGAAACTAAATTACTTATCCATTGCTGGTGTGTGGGAATACTGAGTGGTGCAGCCACACTAGCAAAATTTGACAGTTTCTTACAAAGCTAAGCACAGACTTAATATACTTGCCAATGCTCTTGGGCATTAATTCCAGAAAAATAAAAACTTATTGTTATAGTCAGCCACATAAATCCCCAAACCAGGCACAGTTATGGGAGGAAAGGATTTATTGAACGTACAGATCCAGGGGAAGTTCTATAATGGTGGGCAAGACTTTTTATACCTCGGAAAAACCCACACAATCCCTTGCCTGGGTAAACTCTAATCCTGTATCCTTAGGGAGCTGGTTTTTATCAAGCCAAGAAGGCAGAGCTACTCAGGCCAGATAACTGACAAGAAATTCACTATAGAACTCTTGTATCTAAACCCACTATCAGGCTTAATCTGGCTGACCTATGGTGCTACCGTTACAAACCATAACCTGAGGGGAGGAAGAAAGGACATTTGCCCATATACATGACCATAACCTCACCCATAGCCCATGATATGGGGGGTTATTGTTTTGTTATAGTTTATTCATAATTTTAATAAATGAACATATTGCAAATTGATCATATTCCCATGGGGTTATATCTTTATGTCCCCTCTCCCCCACTCCCATTCCATGAGGGCCCTTCTCAGTAGGGTTATTGGTAATGAATACACCATTCAGTCTGGGAGGCGAGGAGGCAGCTAACACCCCAGAGTGCACCTCTCCACCCTATGCCTCTTACATTCTTCCTGGCTCTCTTTTGCAGTGATCCATGAGCCTTGGAGGTTATAAGTCTCCTTTAGTGTTGAGCTCCTGGCAGCCTCTGATATTCTACTTTGATGATGTTTGAGTCTCCTCAGTGTCTACCATCATCTCCCTGAAATGGTCCTCTGGCTAGCCGTGGGAGCAGAACTAGTATAGTAACAATCACAGCATGGTATTGGTACCAAAACAGACATATAGACCCAGGGAACATAATAGAAGACCCTGAAGTAAATCCACACTACTTCTGCCATCTAATCTTTGACAAATGAGCCAAAAATATTCAGTGGAGAAAAGACAGCTTATTCAACAAATACTGTTAGCAAAGCTGGGTATCCACCAACAAGAGAATGAAATTTGATCCATATCTCCACACTGTATGACAGATAAACTTCCACATTCAAGTTCATTATGACTCTATATATAACAGATAAGAATTGGAATCAGTCAAGATGCCCATCAACAGATGAGTGAATGACAAAAATGTAATATTTATACACAATGGAATTTGATGCAACAGTGTAGGAAAATGAAATTTGCAGAAAAATTGATGGACTCGGAAGGAATCATATCAAGTTAAATGAATCAACCTCAAGAAGACTAAAATCATATGCTCTGTCTGATATGCAGGTAACATATCTAAGTATGTATATATGTGGGGGAGGGCAAATGAGAATTAAGCCTATAAAGACAGAACCATAACAAAAAGTGAATACAAAGGGATGATCTGAAAGAGGAGGAAGCCAAGGGCAAAAGGTTACCTTGATGCAGGGAAGAGGAGAATGGAGAAGAGAGAAAGAGGGGAAAAGAGAGAGAAGAATTTTTTAATGTACTTGAAAATATCAGAATGAATGACACAAATTAAAAATAAATGAAATTTAAAAAATTTTTAAAAGTCTTCTGCACAGGAAATATAAACACAGTCAAAAGGCTATATAATGGGAAAAAATATTTGGAAGACCCAGGTATTTTTTGGTAAAAAGTTAATATCCAAAATAAAAATGGAACTCTTACAATCTAATAGCAAAGTAACTAATGAGTTTTAAATGGGCAAAGAACATAAATACAAAATTTCCCAAAGGCCTATAAATTTCCAACATCATTATATTCAGCATATTCAACATCCCTAGTTACCAAGGAAACACTAATTAAAACCACCACTAAGAAAACAAATGATCTGGATGTGGTGGCTGGTGTTTTTAAACCCAGTATGAGGAAGATTGAAGCAGAAGTATTATAGAATTCTAAGCCAGCCTGGCCTACAGAGTGAATTCTAGGTCAGCCTGGGCTAGAGTGAGACACTGCCTCAAAAATAACAATAAATAAATAAAACATATAGAATGTAAGTGTGGGTGAGGGTATGGGAAAATTATAACTATAAAAATAGTATGAGGGTCCTAAAAAGAAAATCAAGACAGAACTACCATATAATCTATCAATTTCACGTACCTATAGCCCTAAGAATCGACATCACAATCCTGAAGTGGTACACACACTCTCATTTTGTTGCAACATCATCCATAATAATCAAGACATGAAAGCTACTAAATGTTCACTGGTGGACTAATCAATAAAAAACTATCATTTATACATCTACAAAGTGTCTCAGCAAACTTTATGCTTCTATAGGAAAATACTAAAGACAGGGTAATTTATAAAGGAAGGAAATGTATTGACTCCAATCCTGGGATTTAGGAAGACTCAACTTGAAGGTGTTGGCATCTGGTCAAGACCTCTCACCACATCTTTCCATGGCAGAAGTTAAAGAGGCTAGAAAAAGCAAGAAATGGACCTGAAGCCATTGAATAATTGGCATTAATCCATTCTTGAGAGTAAAACCCTCATGACCCATTCACAGGTCTTACCTGTGAGTGCTTGCATTGGAGATTAAGTTTCTAACACATGCATGGGGGATGTATATTTAAATGTCATATCACAATGGAATGTTAGCCTTTTTAAAGAAGAAAGTTCTGCCATTTATTATAAAACAGATAGTCTTGAGGGCCTTCTGGCTGACACAGAAGAACAAATATCACATTATAACACTAAGATAAGGAATTTAAAATAGACAGAGAGCAGGAGGAAGCTTACCAGGGGCTGGGGAAAGGGTGAAAACACCAATATTATGTAATATAGAAAACATCCAAGTCTTTACCTTTTTTCTTATTTTTTGTTCTTCCCTGTAAAATATGATCTAAAGGTAGGGCCATGTATTATTAAGTTGCAAAGAAATATATAATCAACCCATAGAATTGATAGAAAAGTATAAAGTTTCATTTATGCAAGATAAATAGGGTATAGAGAGTTTCTCTACTGGTTCAGTGCCTATAATTGATGCTGTCTGTATTGTATACTTTAAATTCTGCTAAGAGGGTATATCTTATTTAAGTGGTATTATCTCAAGAAAAATTAAGAGGGCAGAAGAAAACTTATGGAGGTAATGGATATCCATTATATCCAACTTCATCAAGTTGTCTTCATTAAATATGAGCAGTTTTTAAATGTCAGACTTCAATAAAGTAATTCCAAAAATAAATAATATATAGTAAGATTACCTGGGCTCCATAACCTTTCAAAGTATCCTTTGCTCTCTCTTTTTTTTTGTAGTCAAATGCTCTACCACTAAGCTTTACCCATTCTTTCATTTTGTGTATCTTCCTTTTATACCTCAGAAAATCATGTAACTCCTTGAGTAAGTAAATGAAATAATTTCCAATTATTTCTGAAGGCATAAATATTTAAATTTTAAAAAGACATTTTAAAATATTTTTTCTTTTTTTATTTTTTTAAATTGATATTTTTATTGTCCAAAGTTAGATACATTGTATTAGTAAATATTATGTTGGTATCCCCTATTCCCTCCTCCCTGTCCCCCCACCCACTGGTATCCTCCTCTGTGGGCATGGGGTAGGGGGTTATGGATAGTACAAGAGGCAGCCAGGTCCCCCCCCATGTTGTTGCTGAGGGGGCGATGTCTCTGGATATTCTCCCCCTCCATGACTCTTACACTCTTTCCTCCCCCTCTTCCACTTAGTTCCCTGAGTCATGGTGGGTGAGATTTAAGACTGCTTTATTGTTGAGATCTTAAGGGCCTCTGTACTTCTGCTTTAGGTCTTGTTGAAAATCGGTGTCTGGCTGGCTGACTTATCCTGGGTTGACTGATTAGCTCTCTGTAGTTAAGGGCTCCTTGACAATAAGTGGATTTCTTGGCCAATTTGAAAGCTGTTGACTACCCCCCCCACACACACATACATACATACACAGGTCATGGCGCCTCTATTGCCCAAGTGATCACTTCTTGGCTCGCTGATCTCTCCCAGGAGGCAGTGTGTTCAGCCTTCTCATGGCAACAATCTGCATTGTTTATCAGTGTTCTCTGCTTTCTCCAAATATTATTGACCAATTTCCCCTGGCTGCTTATGTAGCGCCTTCTAGCACTGCTTGCTGAAATAGTTCAGTTAGACTGAAAATATTTTTCTTTTGTTACTGATAAAATTTTCTCAACTTTATGCTCTGACTCACTCCTACTGTTGTTTTCCATGTTTTATAAAATGATATCAGTCTCAATATCATTGTGTAGAATCTTAAACATATTTTGCCTCCCATGTATAACATTTTTCTTATATTAAGGCTTATCTCATTACAGGTATGATTTTAATCAAGTACCATCTCATAAGTGTTATCTTTTTTATTTCGTGAGTATAATCTTAGCTATAAGAAAAATAATTCTCTGGAACAGAAAGAATTTGATAAATAATTATAAACCTTCCTTGAAATATGTAATATAGAGGGGAAAACTCCAAGTCTTTGAATTTTTTCTTATTTTTCTTTCTTCCCTTTAAGATATGATCTAAAGGTAGGGCCATGTATTATTAAGTTACAAAGTAATATATAATCACCTAGTAAATATAGCTAATTATATTAATCATTAATGGAGTACTTACTAAAAGTAGAGAAACAAAATTTGTAATATGCTTATCTTTGTTTTTCTTTTTCACTTTAAGTGGTAGAGATACAACTTGACCAACAGCATCACCTGGGAATTTGAAATATAAATTCTTGGGTCTCTCTCTCTCTCTCCCTTCCTCTCTCTCTCTCTCTTTCAAATGAATAAATAAAATATAAAAAAACAATTGTCATGCAACATTTAAAGTCTGGTTACAAAGACTATGGAAAAAGGAAGAAATAGCACATTACTGTCTAGGGAAATTAAAGAAGGCTATATAGGAAAGATAACATTTGAGTCAAAGCTGGAGATTTTTTTTTCAAATTTTCAATTAACACAAAGTTCTACCTATTCATGGGGCAGAGTATATTTTGATAATGTATACAATATGCAATGGTCCATCAGAGTTATTATTATCTATTGCCTCAAATATTAATCTTTTTGTGTTACAAAATTTCTGAAAACTGGTCACACCACTGTACTATAGCACCAAAATAAAATAAAATCTTTAAATAAAAATTCAGTAGATAATTCTCCTTACACACTAATCAACCCTCATGAAATTCCCCTGACCCCTGTCCTCCCTGGCCTCTTGTAACCACTGCTGCACCCTCTAAAACATCCATGACATCAACTTTTGTAGCTTCCACATATGAGTGAAGTTAGAATTGGTTGAAAGAGGTTAGGAGCAAGGTAGTCTCCTTTTACAGTTAGTTAAAGACACAGGCACAAAAGAACATAATGCTGTCCTCCTGCCCTGGCAAGACTGAAAGGGAACTGCCTTCTGAAATTAAACCTGACTCCTCAAGATGGCGATAAGGGATAGCTACCTGGTTCCTCCTCTAGGAATTTTTTTTTTGCATTTCTCCCCCCACCCCTACCCCCACCCACCCCCGGCACCATGGATGGCCTGTTTCTGAGTCTGGGGTTTCCTTCCTGACTCACCATCCACTCAAGATCCTCTATATGCATTTGAACTTTGACAATGAGGCTTATCACAATTGGATACCTAATTTATATCTCCAAGGTTATAAGAAAAATTGATCCAAGTCACCATGCAGATTTTCCCATTATGGACCCCTCCTAATTTGTGCATGGGGGTATGGGAGGGACACCTATAAGCTTGGGAGCTTGCCTGCTTTACTTCTTCTCCCTCTTACTTTTTTCTCGAAATAAATCTTTCATAACCTTTGTGTCTGTGTTTGTCAATTCTTTGCTCTTACTCAAGAACCAATGGCTTGGGGAGTTCTAAGCCCATCCAGAGCCCAGAGGGGCTTCAACACTATCAACTCCATAAAGAAGTACTTGTTTTCCTGTGTCTGATTTATTTCATTTAATGTCCTCCCTGATGAATGGGAAAAATGATTAGTAAATTATTCATGTAATATGAATATCCAGAACACATAAGTAACTCAACAGTAGAAAAACAATCCAATTCAAAACTGGGGAAATTGTCCGAATCATTATCAAAAGAAGGCATACAAATGGCCAACAAGTATATGAAAGAGTATTGTATATCACTATTAGAAAAATATAATTCAGAAATCAGATATCTCACCAAAATAACAAAAATACTATTTTATTATTCAATTCAACAAATCTTCATCAAACACATACTATTCTAATAATTCTTCCATACTGATAAAACTTCATAAACAATAGTTCAGCAAGGGTCAATGACAAAGCTGGGAGTGATTGCACACCAGGAAATCCCAACATTCAAGAATCTGAAGCAGGAGGATGGTAGTCTGAGACCAGCCAAGAGATATATAGTGACAGGGTCTGTCTCAAAAATAATAGTAATAATAAAGCAAAATAAAATACATTATTGAGCCATAAATCAGAAGCAGATTTGGTAGAAAGCAATCCAAGCAGAAACTTTCAGGCTCCCCTTCCATCCTCCAACCCCTTGAGATGCCCAGCTTCTAGTTCTGTAATCATAATTGTATGCTGTTTGCCTTGTATTTCACTTCTAGTTTTGTATAAATCTCAAGTCCCCTCAAAATCTGGATTCACTCCAAGAGTAGAAGGGAAAAGTAAGGGAAACAATAAAAACGCACCAAGGCCTTCCAACCAAGGAATCCATCTTGCCAAAGAATGGAGGCCAAGTAGTGAGTCCATCCCAGAGTGTGCGGGGCAAGGGAGGGATGCAAAAAAGTATGTTACAGAAGCCTTAGGAACAAAGCCAAGAATTTGGACTTGATCCTCCACACAAAGGTGATATTAGAGATTTTTCAGTAGCTGACTACATTTTTTAAAAAGTAACGTAACGACTATAGAAGGAAACAGAACGATGAGGGGAGAGGCTAGAGCCATGCATATCAATCAGCACATAATTGAACAAACCAAGACGGGGATGTGGATGGTGTAGGTTCAGGCAATTGGGCTGAATTTCAAAGAGAGCATCTACCTGGGGACCCTTTGGAAGACAGAGCAAGGAGAAGCATTAAAGGTGGCTGTTACTGAGGACACACAACACAGTCCAACGCAGAAATCCAGAGATTCTTAAGACCTTAACAATAAAGCAGACTTAAAACTCATCTACCATGACTCAGAATTTAGCAGAAGAGGGGGCAGAAAGATTGTAAGAGCCATCGTGGGGGAGAATATCCGGAGACATTGCCCCCCTCAACAACAACACACAAAGGGAAAAAAGAAAAAAGGCTATTTCCTGTATAATTCATAACCCCCTATCCTATAGACAGGTCCAGCAATCCCACTGAGGAGGGTCCTCAGCAGGTTGGAAACAGGGAGGAGGGAAATGGGGGTATATCACAAGACTTGCTCACACAATGTATCTAATTATTAACAATAAACTAGTTTTTTAAAAGGTGTCTGTTAGACTCACAGTGTGGGGGACATTTTGTATGGATTTCAAAGCCCTTAAAATATGAGAGGAGCAGTGGTGTCCTGGAGAAATTAATGCACTGCATTTTAGATAAGCCAAAATTTTCTAAATAAGAGATCTATCATTTTGATAACATATACCTACATATACATGCACACATATTACATAATTCTAACTTATCCACTTTATGAAAAAGGCCAGTACACAGTCGAAAGAAATATTCCTTATGCATAGCCCAGTGCTTTGTAATTGTAAAATAGCATTATTCAAAATAATTACATTCAATAGTCATTAAATTACTATGTGTAAAACATGGGGTTTAAGTACACAGGCAAAAGTCTTTCTGGCTTGTGAAATATGAAACAAATAAGACTTAAAATAATTTGGCCCCATCTCTGATGACCAAAATGGTTCTAAAGTCTCTCCACGTAGCTTCTAGGATAAAGAAGGTCAGAAAGAGTCCCTATTTATATTGTTCAACAGAAGATGAGCAAGCAAGCAAGAAGGAGGAGAAAAGAATGCTCTGCTTGGTTCCATGTGGAGGCCAGGGGATATTGGAAGATAGCTGCATATAAAGATATACATGGCAAAAGCAGAGAATCATATCCTAATCCCAGTCAAAGAATCAGAAACACATTTGGTGGCTTGATAACATTATAAAAATTAGGCATTTAGCGAAGCATAAAAGAGCATGATGTCTTAAGGAAATGTCATCTAAGTAAACATCCCTAAAGGAATATTCACTGAGATTATTCAGAAAGAGTAAACTCAATAATAAAGGACATCTGTCTTGGTGCATGTGCTTTTCAGTGCTGATTATACTTCATGACTTACTCATTGCCATTTAACAGGAAAGCCACTGACAGGGGTCCCCTCTCCAATTTAGAGCTCTGCTTGCTGGGCATGTGCAGCAGAGAATAGTGGAGACTCCACTGTTGCTGTGAAAGGTGTCAGGTTAACATAACACTGGTCAACATTCCTCTCCCCGTGAATTATGGATTAATAGACCTGGAATTCTGGAGTACAATCTGATCACATTTCTACTCTTAGAATTAGGAGCATTTTCTTTTTTCCTGGATATGTCTTAGGAAACCTGGCTAAAGTTAATTCCTCTGGTTCTATGAATTTTTTTTAATTCTGCAAGTGAAAGGCCATCTTAGATATTCATGCAGTCACCACCTGCTCAATTGGCAACTGGTCAGGAATTTAAATGATAGTGGTGTAGGGGCAACAGGTCAGTGTTTGATGTGATACAGATGAAAAGGTTCTGGTGATTGTTTGCTATAATGTGAATGTGCTTAACACTACTAGGCCGTGATTGTAAAATGGTAAAAGAAAATTAGTAATAATGATGACGATGATGATAATAATAGTGGAGTAAAAGTTCTCATTCTTGCCATGTACTATGCCATAAACAGCCCCCAAGTCCCTAAGGAAGATCTCAGAACTTCAAGGTCCCAGAATAAATCTTTCTTCCTGACGTTTCTGTGTAGAGTCCCTGACTTGCTCTTAGGTCTCTTAACTGTTTTTCTCAAACAGAAATTGAGCAGCACATTCAGCTAGTAGGTATCCAATCTGAAGATGGATTAAAAGAAAAACTGTGTGTCCATTGCTGTAAGAAGTGGAATTCATAAGCCAAACATCTTGATCCGGTGCAGAAAAGCAATGTTGCTGATTCCAAATTCAAAGCCAAAAATGTTCGGTTCTTCAGCACGCCTGTTTTCAGGAAGAAAATCAAATGCATAAATGATTTCAGTAAACATGTATGTAGATCAGTGGTCATTTCTATGTTGTTTGCCACTATAAGTGATTTGCTATAATTACAACATTTGCATTCCAGAAAATCATGTCTGCTGCTTTATACACTAAAAGTAACAAGGCCTTTGAGAAAAAAAAAAATTAAAACATACTTCACAAACCTATTCAATTTACGAGTAGAATACTAGCAGCAGTAACAAATCCTAATAAGATATTTGCACTGTTTAAAAGGTTTGTGGAATTTTTAATTACTATAAACTGCAGCTATTGAAGGTCCATAAAATGCAAGTATTTATTGTGCAAGGAAATGTAGCTTTGAGGACAGGGATTATGGGAGAGTTGAGGCCACTGAGCTTTGTAAACAGGCAAGCGTTGAGAAGGGTCAGAGAAATGGAAGCACAGGGAACCCTGGAGACCAGAGGCCTGTGGAAAGTGGGGGTCATGGCCAGCCCTGCATTCCTTGTGCTTTCTGTGCTCTGCTGTGCACCTCTGCTTGGGTGCTGCTATGACCAGAGCAAGAGAGGAATATGCTGAGTAAGTCAGGAAAAGATACTAATTCAGACTGGGTTTTTTTTTTATATCACCCTACATTACCAATATGCAAAGGCTACTTTAAATTACAGAAATCCATATTCTATCAGAACAGACTAGACTGTATCTGCACTTCTGAAACTATATATAAACACAGGCAATTTATATATGGTTATTTTTTAATTAGCATACAAAGTAGTGGATTGAATTTTGACATTTTCCTCCATAGTTTGTCCTTATTTATCCTCCTCTATCTGCCCTCCTTGCTGGTCCCTTCTCCACCCAGACAGTCCCCTTCTGCTTTCATGTGGCAGATATTCCATTATACTCCCTTAACCTCCCTTCCCTCACTTAAGATTTCTTCTTCTCCTTTAATGGTTCCTTAGTTTCATGACATGTAAACGCGCGCGCGCGCGCGCGCGCACACACACACACACACACACACACACACACACACACACATTTAAACCTCGGCTCTTCATATGAGAGAAAATATAGAGTATTTGTCTTTCTGAGTTTGATTTATTTTGCTTTACAATAATTTCTAGTTCCAATGATTTTTCTACAATATTATTGTTCCAACAATATCACAAGGATACTGGGGCAGGTGACAGTAGGTCCAGGTATCTTTGTCAAGATCCCCACAGGAGTCTGATGCTCTTGAAACAGTGGGAACCCATGATCTAATGGTTCCTAACCAGACAATAGAATGGGAATCGTAGATAATGGTCGTCTCCCAATATGCTTTTTCAAAGCACATGCAATTTAGTATCTGATTCATCCTCACGGCTAGTAATGAATGAGGGGGACAGCATTGCAAGAACAGACTGACAAGTGCTATGTGATGCTGCTAGAGGGCATTACACCTGTGACATTAACCTACAATTGTTGTGGAGTCTGTATGAACATTCAGGAAAGTATAGGTTATCTGTATCATAGGTGCAGGTAGATTCATCACCAAGGTCACTAGAACAGTTGGGAGGAGTCTGTATGTATAATAAGTCTACATAAACTTTTTTTGTTTGTTTGTTTGTTTTTTTTTTTTTTTTTGGTTTTTCGAGGTAGGGTCTCACTCTAGTCCAGGCTGATCTGGATTTCACTATGTAGTCTCAGGGTGGCCTTGAACTCATGGCGAGCCTCCTACCTCTGCCTCCTGAGTGCTAGGATTAAAGGTGTGTGCCACCACACCCAGCTACATAAACTTTTATAACCTGAGATGTTTGAGGCGTGTTGACCTTCTTCCCTCCTGGAGAGTTGTTAGTTCCTGGCTCTGTAGCTCAGATCTCCTCTAAGCTCTCCCACCAAGAGCTAAAAGCCAAGAACACAAGGGACTTCCAGGACCCTATTCCAGGTGATAACCAGCATGTGCTGATTGAACAGTGCCCATGATATTCTCATCAACTTCCTTATAATATCACTCCTCTCAGAAAATCCATGACAAATACCTAGATTTGCAACCTTCACTCCACATATGACATCACTGGCAGCTTTACAATCCAAGGGGAATGGGAGATCTAGAAAGCCTTGCCTCCAGCTGAGAGCATGCTCTGTTGCCTTATACACCAGCCCTACCCAGAGAAACGATCATTTCATCTGACCTGTTCATCAGTGCACTTTCATCAGCCACATCATTGTCCTATTGTGGCAGGCCTCACCTATCAGGAAAGGCATTTGAAAAACCTACCTTAAAACCAAGAGACACTTCAGGCCTTGTTCTTCTGGGACTATACTATGCATGGTAAGAGTGAGGCATGTGAGGATCTCAGGAAAAAAACAAGGGTCTGAGAGCAGAAGAGAAACTTGAGAGACTAAAAATATTGCAAAAGCTTTAAGTTGTTTGTGGTGGAGTTGGGTGTGGGGCTTCAGACCTGTTATCTCAGCACTCAGGAGGTATCAGGAATTCAAGGCCAACCTACTACATGTGACCTTGTCTCAAAAAAAAAAATTTGCTTGCCATGAAAAATACAACTTAAATTCCCTACTTTACCTCATAAAGTATTAAATGACATGAACATTGCTCACAAATGGTTGTGCAGTGGACTCAGTTCTGTTATCAGGGAAGACACAGTTAAAAAGTAAGCCTAGAAGATAATAGTACAGCTGACATTCAGACTATAGTGCCTGAATTCATTTAGGAATTCACTCATGATTAGTTATTCATACAATAATATGTTCCAGGATTCAAAGTTATGCCAATCAAATTATAGCTTCAGGAATGAATATTCTTAGTTGTTTAAAGATTTTAATCAGCTGAACACTTGGAAATCTAATGGTTTTAAGAGCTAATGGTCATCTTCCATCTAAAATAACTCTCTTTGCCTTGAAGTGTGTTTCATCTTTCTAATTCTTGCCTTTTTATGGCTACCGCCATTCTTGTCACAGACAGATGATGATCTGATTCTAAGGGACAGAGACAGAGGTGAAATTGAAAGGGCAAACAGTCCCTTTTGCCTTCTTTCCCATTCGGGATGTGCTAAGATCCATGATCGGATTTCTTTTGTTCCAGTTGAACTATAGGCAAGAATAACAAAAGGACCATTTTATTGCTATCTAAAAAAAAATCTTTACCAAATGAAGCTCAATTCTTACTGAGCCTAGAATAAGTTATTGTTTACTGAGAAAGGGAGCTTGCATTCACCAAGCATGTATCTAAAGCATCTCACTTTAAATCCCTACATATGGCCTCAAAAACTTCCAATCCCCCATTCCTCATTCTTTACCAACGTCTACCTTTCTCCACACATAACATTGGGAAGAGAGAGAAAAAGAGAAGAGCAATATAAAAAAAAAAAGGATGAAAAGTCCCAACTGACACTATAATATAATTTTTGAAGCACTGTGGTTTTTTCAATCTTTTGCCTGGATTTCAGTATTTTTGCTTAGCTGAGAAGCAAATAATCATGTTTTCATTTTTCAATATCTTTATTATGAATAAGTATATATATATTGTAGGAGCAAATCCTGTGAAGGTGCCTCCATTTCCCTCTTCTCTGTTTCCTACTCACTGGGGTCCTTCCTTGGTGCACATACTGGATCTGTCCTTATGCTAGGGGTTATGAACTGCACCAGAGGAGACAGTTTTTCTTTTTTTTTTTTTCTTCCCCCTTTGTATACTGTTGCTGAGGGGGTGATGTCTCTGGATATTCTCCTCCACCATGGCTCTTACATTCTTTCACCCCCTCTTCCACACAGTTCCCTGAGTCATTGTGGGTGAGTTTTGAGTCTGCTTTGTTGTTGAGATCTTAAGTATCTCTGAATCTTTGCCCTGAGTTGTGTTGGGTATCCTTGGTGTCTGTCTCCATTGATCTTTCATGGGTTATCAGACTTGCTGTGGTGATTGGTCTCCTGTTTCCTCACTTTTTCGTAGGTTTATTTGGGCCCTGTGTGAACACTAGGTGTGTTTGTCTCCTGCCAGGATGTCAGCCATCATCCAATATCTTGTTGGTGGAATTGAGTTATCCCTGGCTCTCTCACTGCCTTCTGAAAAATACAAACAGAATCTCCATCAGAGAGTGAGATCAATAAAGGTTAAATGAGACAACATTGCTATTTTGGCTAGCTCCTAATAGGTGTAGCCTCTCTGTAGCTCTCTGGTAGTGGGAATTTACCCTAGGAGCCCGAGTTCTTGGTCCCCATAGGATTTTGCCATGGATCCCAGTTCCAGTTAAGGGTGCCTTGTCACTGAGGAGATCTCTTAGCCAAAAAATAATTTATTGATTACCCTCCTCAGTTTAGCACCACTATTGCACAGATGAGCATTTCTTGACTTGCTGGTCTCTTCCATATAGCCGTGTGTCCAGCATTCTTGCAACAACTGTCTATATTATATATTAGTGGTCACTGCTTTCTCCAAACATCATTGACCATTTTCCCCTGGAAGATCATGAAACACCTTCCAGTGCTACACATGCTACCATCTGGGAGCTGGTTACCATTCTGGATCTAGCAGGATCTCTTGGTGTTGTTTGATGACACTGTGATTTCTTCAGCAATAGGGTCTTACCTTAGACCTTGGGCAGGTATTCAAGAGCTTTGACAGAAGTCTGTCCAATTTCGGGGAACTCATGGGTCTCTTTGATCAACAGCTTAGTGTGGGAAGGAACCAATAACTGGGACAGGGAGAGGCAGGCCTGAGCAATTATTCCTGAGGTTAGGCTTCCTCCCATTCTCTGTTCATGATCCCTCGTACCTGGTGGTGCTCTCAGCTTCCTGAGTAGCTTACTGTATAATATCAAGGGTTTTATGGTATCAATTCATTATTAGTTTAGTTTACTGTATGAGTCCCCCCACCTTCCCATTTCTCCCACCCTTCCATCCCCCTCCCCCTCACAGTTCTTTCCATTTCCTTTTACTAACTCGCCATTCACTGACAGATTTTCTTAATGTTGCAATTTAACATGGTTAGGAACCATATATGAGGGAAAATGTGCTGCACTTGGCTCTCTGCTCTTGTGTGTGGTCACTAAGAATGATCTGCTCCAAGTCCACCCATTTTTATTTAAATTTCATTATGTCATTTTTCCTTCAGCAGCATAGAATTCCATAGTGTTTGATATCCATTCATCCAGTGATGGGAATTTGGGTTGATTCTAAATCTTTGCTATTATGAATTGAGCTGCTAAAAACATGGTTGACCAAATGTCTCTGTGCTTCTGTGAGGAAACTTGGGTGTAGATGCCCAGTAGAGGGATAGCTGAGTCAGCTGGTAGCTCTATATTCATCCTATTCAGGAGCCTCCACACTGCTTTCCATAGTGGTTGTACAAGTTTGCATTCCCACCAGCAGTGAATGAGGGTCACTTTTTCCCCACATCCTCACCAAAATCTATTGTTAGTAGATTTTTTAATGATTGCTGTTCTGACTGGAGTTATATTGAATCTCATTGTTGTTTTGATTTGCATTTTTCTGATGATTAATGACATTGAACATTTTCTCAAATGGAAGTTGGCCATTTGGATTTCTTCCTCTGTGAATTCCCTGTTGAGTTCAGATCCCCATTTTGTGAGAGGGCTGTTTGATAATTTTTTTTATTTAAGTTTTTTTTTAATATATATTTATTGTCCATAATGAGTTACATTATTTAGTGGGCAAACCATGCGTTGTTATCCCGAATTCCCCAATTCCCCCCCTCCCCATCCCTGATCAGTTGTATATCCTCCTCCATGGGCTGTCTGTATTAGTCCTTGTGGCAAGGGATCCTGTATATCTTAGTACTCATCCCGGTCTTCCTGGCCC